>MDKI01080107.1:0-15709 GCA_005239505.1 Nicotiana paniculata
GGACATACTCTCGCAAAAACATCTCTGAAAACTGAGTCCAAGTAAGTGAGGCTGCCTCGTCCGGACTACTCCGCTCATAGGCCCTCCACCACTGATATGTCTCTCCCCTCAGCTGGAAAGTGGTGAAAGAAACCCCACTGGTCTCCACAATGCCCATAGTGCAGAGAATATGATAACACTCCTCAATAAATCCCAGAGCGTCATCTGAAGCTAGTCCGCTGAAAGTAGGTAGGTGGTACTTCTTGTACCTCTCGAGTCGAAGCTTATCGGCCTCAGAAGAAGCTACCCTAGTATCATGCTGAACTGGAGCCGCTGGGGGCATAGGAATATATTCTGGGGCCTGATCAACCAGGCCCCTCTGATCCGGAGTGCGGGCTGCGGGAGTCTGTGCCCCTCCCCCGGCCTGAGATGTAGCGGGAGCTATCGGAAATAGTCCATCCTGCGCTAGAGTACTGAACATACTCATAAACTGAGCGACGGTCTCCTGCAAGGCTAGAGCAGCAATAGAGACCTCCTGTGCCGGTTGTCCAGCTGGGGCTGCCATAGGCTCCTCTGTCGCTGCTCTCACCGGTGCTCGGGCTACACCGCATGATCGTCCTCTACCCCGTCCCCAGCCTCTGGCGGCTCTGGAAGGGGGCTCGGGTTCCTGGTTGTCGGTCCTCCTAGTACGGGTCCTCACCATCTGTAGGAAAGAATAGAATAGAATTTTAGAATTTTTTATGTCAATAACTCGCACGAAAAGGAAATCAAAGAAATATGATTGTTCTTAACAGTTACATAGCCTCCCGAAGATAGATACGGACGTCTCCGCACCGATCCGCGAGACTCTAATAAATCGCCTTGTGATTTGTGACTCCTATGAACCTAGACGCTCTGATACTAACTTGTCACGACCCGATTTACCCACCAAAAGGCATCGTGAAGGCAACTAGTCTCCACGACTAGGTAAGCCTAATTGCAGAAAAACACATATTAAATAGAAGCAATAAAATAAAGGTGAAGTAAGTGAGTCTACAATGAACATCGCCATTTGGCTCGTACAAAATACAGCTTTTTCCCAAAACCCTGAATATCACTTTAGTCACAAGCTCTGTCTCAACGAGCGGAAATTTACATGAAAAAGAAATCTACCTAAATCTGGAGTGGAAGGTGACTTGAAGGGCTCTGTGGACGCGGCAGAATTACCTTTCGGTCTCCTAAAAGTTGCTTCCCTAGCCACTAAACTGAGCGCTGGTACCTGGATCTGCACACGAAAAACATGTGTAGGAAAGGGCATGAGTACACCAAAAATTGGTACCCAGTAAGTGTCAAGCCTAACCTCAGTCAAGTAGTGACGAGGTCAGGGTAAGGCTCTACTGAATTTTTATAGTAAACAAAAAAAAAAGAAACAGTTTAAAATTTGAACAGAGAGATACAATAAGCTGAGGAATATCAGTAGAAACAATGAGCTAAAAGGAAATAATAACAGGGAGCCCTCGGCTCACCATAGCATATATCATAGTGACAAGTATGCAATGCAGTACAGGGGGAAAGCTCCCGTAATATCGTCTGTAGTCCCAATTTAAATATGCAATGCAGTACAGGGGGAAAGCTCCCAGAATCTCGTTTGTAGTCCCTATTTAAATATGCAATGCAGTACAAATACAGGATATAATTTTAATTAAACAGTTCAGGAAAAATCACAGGCAAAAATATGAATAAAACTACCTAAACATGGTACATATAGTAATAACTAGGATAAATTCAAGTAAGACAGATAGGCATGCTATTTCCTAATCTAAACTACATAGTCGATACGTGAATCAGTGAAATAGGAGTGAAATGATTTAAGTCACGGAGGGAAAAATGGAGGTTTAGCAACAATGGCCCGTGTATGTACTCGTCACCTCACGCACACGGCTCCCAATCAACATAAAACAGTATTAAAATAGCCTAGGGGAAATCCCCAACACAGAGTTAGGCAAGCCACTTACCTCGACTGCGCTACTCAACTCCAAACCGCGCTCTTGCCACGAGTATCTGAATCTGAATGGCCCAAATCTATTCAATTCGATTGCATAATATAAATATCACTCTAAGGAATCAAAATAGCTAATAAGTTCAAGGCTAATATGCGAATTTAGGAAAATTGCCCAAAAAGTCCCTCGGGCCCACGTCTCGGAATCGAGTAGCAGTTACAAATTTTGGAACACCCATTCACTCACGAACTCACTCACACAAGAATAATCAAAAATTGACGACAAAATCCTATTAAATTCTCGAATTTTCTAATTAGGGAAACTTCTTCCCATTTCCATGATTTTCACCTAAATCCCTTCATTGCATGGAAGAAATGGCCCTAGATTAATGATATACGAAGGGAATAGGGTTAGGAATTATTACCTACGAAGTTTTTCCTCAAAACTCACTCCAAATTGCATATACCCGAGCTCCAAATGATTTTTGAAGTTATGAAATTCAAGCCCTCAAATCTGATATATCTGCCCAGTGATTTCCGCACCTGCGCGCCTTGAACCGCACCTGCGGAATATCCATCGCAGGTGCGAAAACCCACTAAAAGGCTAGGGGCCGCACCTGCAGTCAAATGCCGCATCTTCGGCTCTGCACCTACGGTATCTCAACTGCACCTGCGAGACTGGTTGAATTGACCAAGTCCGCACCTATGATCCTCTCTTCCGCACCTGCAGAAAGTCACTCACAGGTGCGAGACACCAGAACCAGAAATGGTTCAGCTGTTCTCCAAGTCCAAAATTCACCCGTTGAGCATCTGAAATATCCCCGAGCATCCTTGTGTGAAGGAGTCAAACTTGCACAAATCCAAGGTTGTGAACAAGCGCGCCGAGAGTGGTAGAAAAGCACGGGCTTGTAAGGTCCACCGCTGAGGCAGCCATAAATACGCGTCCCGCGAAAGTAAAATTTAGATATGCTATTTAGAGCAGAAGATTCAACGCTGACCGTGATGGAAAAGCGTCGCCGCAATGGGTATTTGCTGAGAGCATTGTTCAAGGTTCAGAGACCTTACAATTTTGGCTTAAATGCAGAACGCGGTCCGCATCAAAATTACACGACCGCGAAGGAAGCTCACGCGGATGCGGTCAATATGACACGGTCCGTGAAACTAAGCCCAACCCAAGCCTAGAATTGAAGAAACAAGGAACGCGCTCACTATTACGCGGTCGTGAAATCCTAAGCGCAGACACGGTCAGAACGCGTCCGCGAATCCTCTCTAGGGGCATTTTTGTCTGGAAATTTCAGCTTAGTATAAATAGACCTTTTTGACAATTTTAGGTTAAGTTTTTGTTTAGGTTAGTACGTGAAACCGATGGTGCTCCCATTTTGAGCAATTTTAGAGTATATTTACCTTCGAACTTTAGATTTTCATCCTGTACTTTAATATTATGGCTTATATTTCATCTTTATGTTTGATTTCTGTTGATATTATGAGTAGCTAAACCCTATAGCTAGGGTTATGGCCCAACCCTATTATGGATATTTAATGGGTCTTGAATTTTAGGGCTTAATTGTTTATGGATTAGTGATATTTATCCTAATTCATGCTTTAATTGTAGAATTAGTGGTTGCAAACACTGATTCATGCCTTTGTGACTTAGGCTCTTCTTGAGAAAGAGGGACTAAGTCTAGGAAAATTAGGCTAACAAGGAATTGGGGTTAATTCAAGAGATTGATAGCCCCAATTAAAGGGTTAAACCTAGAAATAGTAATACCTGACTTGATCCAATTTCACTTGCATTGCATTAGCACCCATTTGGGCTTGGGAAAGCCAAATCGGGAAAAGTCACTCAAACTACCGAGAGGTATAGAGTGAGCACTTTTGTGTGATGATATATCACGACCCAATCATAACAAACTTGTCCTAAATTTTTTATATCAATTAGATACTCACCTAGGTGGAAGTCACTTCCCTAGTGACTTTTAATCATTGAAAACTTTCACAAAAATATTGTACTTAGATTACTCTTAACATTCAATAGTATAAAATTTGAATAGAATCAATCACAACAATGTTTAGAAGTACAAATAGAAATAACACCCACATATAGATTAGTTAGATACCCGATTCCAAACCAAATTAACTCCCTGTGAAAATCGATCCCGACCTCATCGGGTAAAACTGCATCGACCACTCCTCGCTACTATATAGTAGTGTAGGGTTGGAACCGATCACTTTTTGGCACCGTTGCCGGGGAGTTAGGCGGATTTGGCTATCTATCTAACTATTTGCGTGTCTTGTTTTTTCTTTCCTTCTATGTTTCTAATTTTTTTGTGTCAATCACTTTAGGTACCAAATGGCTCATAATGATGCTCTCGGAAATATTCTCCCAAGGGAGGGGGTAGATGACAATGGTGAGGATGAGGTTAATCTAGAACCTCAAGTCCAAAGAAGAGGCCACCAGGCTAATGACAACATTCTAAACCCTTCCCTACCTCCTCCACGGGCAGCACACTGGGTGCTTCCAAATGAAGGTTATGCAATGCAATTGTCCCGCCCCGGATTCGGGCGGGCAATTTCCAAATTACAAATGTCATGTTGACCCTATTGGAGCAAAGAGGTTTATTTACTGGCACACCCCATCAGAATGTGTATAAACATCTAAAGGGTTTTGTAGACACATGTTGGGGGAGAAAGCAGACAAACGTGTCGGAGGATGCTCTGAGATTGAGACTTTTCCCCTTTTCACTTAGAGGGAAAGCTTTAAACTGGCTCAAGAGGCTAACCAACCATTCCATCACCACTTGAGATGAGTTGGCGAATAATTTCATAGCCAAATTTTTCTCACGGGTCACATGGTAGTATTGAGGGATGAGATCTTAGCCTTTAAACATGAACCTAATGAACCCCTACATGAAATCTGGAGGAGATATCAAACTATGGTCAAGGAATGCCCTAACAATGACATGACTAAAGCAATGATACAATCGACATTCTATAAGGGTATTAACACGACCAATCAGTGTGTGGTGAATCAGCTAGCTAGGGGAAATTTCATGAAAGTACCTTATGCCGATGCATGTGACATACTTGATGAGATGGCTGACACATCCTCAGCTTGGAAGAGTCGGAAAAATGTTCCTCAGGGTGATCCTGATGTCATCCATCTTCACAAGGAACTTCATAACCACAGACAAGCCATAGACGAGTTGACAACTACTATGAATCAGTTAGCAAAGGCCCAGCTTCAGCAAGTTCAGGGACCAAGACAAGTAAAAGTCATGGAAGAGGTGAATTTAATGGTCAACAATAGGAGGCAACGCGGTCAAGAAGTGTAAGGCAATCAAGAATAATATGATCAAAGTGGTAGTGGTTACAACCAAGACGATTCTTATGATGACCAAAGTGAGGAAGTGTTATATGCTAACAACTATCAAGGACAACGAAGCAATGCTCCAAATCAACAATGGAGATCGCAAGGGAACAATCAAAACTGCGGAAACCAAGGCCAAGGGAATTGGAATAATGGCAAAAACAACAATTCGAACAATTGGGGGAACAATAACCAAATCTAGAGGGATTGGAGTGGAAACAACAATAACAATTGGGGAGGCAATGGAAACCGGGGGTCGGGCTTTCAGAGGCTCCCGATGTATCAACAACCCAACGATCCGCCTCCATATCTGTCGCAATTGCAAAGTTCTTCAAACAATAAGATGGGGCGGATAGAGAGTATGTTCAAACAAATGATGGAAAGGAATGCCGACTTTGTTTCCAAAATAGCCTCCAATACAACCTCAATCCGCAACTTGGAAGTACAAATGGGTCAAATTCTCAAGCATTGTATACTCTCCCTAATGGAGCACTACCAAGTGATACGGTAGTAAACCCGAAGGGTGGGAACAATACATGTCATGACATAGCAGTTACCACAAGAAACGGTAGGGGTGGAGATGCAAGTACCTCCAATTCGAAGAAAATTTTAAGTGATGATATTGTATTGCAAAATGATGATGACACAATAATTGATGAGAAAGTGAATGATTAGAATTTGAATGATGAAGTGAGGATTGATATTCATGACAACGGGGAGGAGAATCAAAATGATGTGAACCTGTCTAGGGAACACGTGATAGACATATCGAAAATGGTAGTGTCCAAAGCCAAGGCTCCTTTGCCAAGGCCTCCTCCACCTTATCCTCAAAGACTTGCCAAGAAAATTAATGAAAACCAATTCAAGAAGTTTATTGATATGATGAAAAGATTGTCAATCAATGTGCCCTTGGTGGAAGCTCTTGAGTAAATGTCGGGATATGCCAAGTCATGAAGGACTTGGTGACTAAAAAGATATCTATGAATTGTGATACCATCAAAATGACTCATCAAGTGAGTGTCATTGTGCACTCGATGGCTCCAAAGCTTGAAGACCCCGACGCCTTTATAATTCCATATACCATCGGTAATGCTGATTTTGCAAAAGCCTTGTGTGATTTGGGCGCAAGTATTAATTTGATGCCATACTCCGTATTCAAGACATTGGGTATTGGAAAATCGAGAGCTACTTCGATGAGATTGCAAATGGAGAATAGAACAATGAAGAGGCCGCTTGGTATTATTGATGATGTTCTCGTCCAGGTTGACAAGTTTATTTTGCACGCTGATTTTGTGATTCTCGAATGCAAAGTCGACTATGAGGTGCCTATAATATTGGGGAGACCTTTCCTAGCAACAGGGAAGGCATTAGTTGATGTGGAAGCAGGGGAGCTCACCTTCCAGGTGGGCGATGAAAAAGTTGTATTCCTCGTGTGCAAATCAATGAGGCAACCGAATAGTAATGAAGTTTGCACTTTTGTGGATATTGTGAAGGAGGTGATAGTTGATGACACGAGTGCCATGATCAATGTGGAAGACCCTATAGAAGCTGTGTTGTTGAACCATGAGGATGATGAAAGGAAGGCTTGGTTGAATGTGCAAATGCCTTGCAAGGAATGGGATGCTACTCATAGGGGCCCCGTAAACTCTCCTTGGATTTGGAAAACAGGAGGACTCCACTGACAAAGCCCTCGATCAAGGAGCCACCAACATTGGAGTTGAAGCCTCTACCTTCGCACCTCATGTATGAATTCTTAGCCCATTATTCTATATTACATGTTATTCTTTCTGCTTGCTTAACAAAAGTGCATGTAAACTCCATGCTTGAGGTGCTTCAAAGAAGGAAAAATGCAATTGGATGGACTATAGCTTACATTTGGGGTATAATCCCCGCCTTTTGCATGCACAAAATTATACTAGAGGATGATGCCAAACCCTCCGTGGAACATCAAAGGAGGTTGAACGAGGCCGTGCAAGAGGTCGTCAAGAAGGAAATTATCAAGTGTCTAGATGCATGGGTAGTGTATCCTATTTCAGATAGTGCATGGACTTTGTCGGTATAATGTGTGCCAAAGAAGGGGGGTATGATCGTGATCAAAAATAAGAAAAATAAGTTGATCCCCACTCGTACTGTTACCGGATGGAGGGTATGCATGGACTAGCGAAAGATGAACAATGTGACCCGCAAAGATCATTTTCCATTTCCCTTGCTTGATCAAATGTTGGACAGACTTGCCGGGCGGGCCTACTATTGCTTTTTGGATTGGTACTCTGGTTACAACCATATTCTCATTGCATCGGAAGACCAAGATAAAACTACCTTCACATGTCCATACGAAACATTTGCATTCTCACGGATGTCGTTTTGTTTGTGTAATGCACCGGCTACCTTTCAGCGGTGTATGATGGCAATATTTATGGATATGGTGGAGGATTTCCTTGAAGTGTTCATTGATGATTTTAGTGTTGTGGATGACTCATTTGAATAATTCTTGGAAAATCTTGACAAAGTATTGGCCCGATATGAAGAGACCAATCTAGTGCTTAATTGGGAAAAATTCCACATTATGGTCAACAGGCCATTGTCCTCGGCCATAAGATCTCAAAGGACGGAATTGAAGTGGACAAGGCGAAGATTTAAGTGATTTCAAATCTCCCTCCTCCTAATTCCGTCAAGGGATTTAGTAGTTTTCTTGGGCACGCGGGGTTCTACCGAAGGTTTATCAAAGTTTTCTCAAAAGTGGTGCACCCCTTGTGCAAGTTGCTAGAAAAGGTTTAAAGTTTGTGTTCAATGAAGAGTGCATGAAAGCTTTTGATCTTCTCAAGTATAAATTGAAAACCACTCCCATCATTACCGCACCCAATTGGAGCTTACCATTTGAGATCATGCGTGATGCTAGTGACATTACAGTAGGAGCAGTTTTGGGGCAAAGGATAAACAAGATATTTCATCCGGTTTATTATGCAAGCAAAACGATGAATGACGCCCAAGTCAATTATAAGGTGACAGAGAAATAGTTGCTATCCATTGTGTTCTCCATGGAAAAGTTTAGGCCATATCTCATGGATGCCAAAGTGATTGTTCACACCGATCACGCGGCACTCTGTTACTTGATGACCAAAAAGGACTCGAAATCCAGGTTGATGAGATGGGTTCTTCTTCTTCAAGAGATTTACCTAGAAATCATTGATAGAAAAGGAAGTGAAAATCAAGTGGCGGACCACTTGTCCCGCTTGGAAGAAGAGGGGAGGCCGCACGATGGCCTCGAAATTAATGATTCATTCCCGGATGAACAACTCCTTTCCGGTGTCTTTGAATGGTATGCCTTAGTTCGCGGATGTTGCTAATTTTATTATGACCGGCATTGTCCCGAGTGAGCTCTCTTCTAACCAAAGGAAGAAACTCAAACGGGACAACTTAGATTATTATTGGGATGAGCCCTACTTGTTCAAGATTTGCAATGACGGTGTGATCCGTAGATGTGTCCCGGAAAAGGAGCAAATGAGTATTCTTGATTCTTGCCATTCCTTGCCCTACGGTGGTCATCATGGTGGGGCGAGAACTGCTTCAAAGGTTCTTAGCTGTGGGTTTTATTGGCAGACCCTATATAAAGATGCAAGTGAGCTTGTTAAAAGGTGTGATGAATGCTAAAGAGCTGGTGGAATTTAAAAGAAGGATGAAATGCCTCTCACCACTATTCTTGAGATCGATATTTTTAACGTGTGGGGCATATACTTCATGGGGCCATTTGTGAATTCTTGTGGTAACACTTACATTCTAGTTGCTGTTGATTATGTTTCGAAGTGGGTTGAAGTTGTGTCTCTGCCCAACAATGAAGCAAGGAGTGTGGTGGCGTTCTTTAAGAAAAATATCTTCACAAGGTTTGGCACTCCTAGGGCGCTCATCAGTGATGGGGGTTCTCATTTCTGCAACAAGGCTTTCGACACTTTACTTTCCAAGTATGGTGTCAATCATAAGGTGTCAACTCCTTATCATCCCCAGGCTAGTGGACAAGTTGAGGTCTCCAACATGGAGATAAAGAGCATATTATCAAAAATTGTCAATGCAAATCGGATGGATTGGTCAAGGGAACTTGATGATGCTTTGTGGGCTTATAGAAATGCGTACAAGACTCCAATTGGTATGTCTCCATACCGGTTGGTATTTGGGAAAGCATGCCATCTGCCGGTTGAGCTAGAGCAAAAGTCCATGTGGCGCTTAAGAAGTTAAATCTGGAATGGGATATAGCAGCCAATCTCCGGGTAGAGCAACTCAATGAACTTGATGAATTCCGGTTTCATGCCTATTCTAGCTCGTCCTTGTATAAGGACAAGATGAAGTACTTACATGAAAAATATTCCCAGAACAAAGAGTTCAAGGAGGGTGACTTGGTTCTTCTTTTCAACTCCCGGTTACGACTGTTTCCGGGAAAGCTCAAGTCAAAATGGAGTAGCCCTTTTGAAGTGGTGCATGTAACTCCGTTTGGTTCCTTTGATTGGAAAAACAAAAATGGTGAAATTTTCAGAGTTAATGGGCACCAAGTAAAGCACTATCTTGTCATGTTTGATGACAGCCATGTGGTGGCCTTGATCAATTTTCAATGATGATGGTAACATGCGTCGTGCCGCGATGTTAAATCAGGCGCTTCTTGAGAGACAACCCATGTGTTTTTATTTCCTTTTGATTTTCTTCTTAGATTAGGCTTTGTTTGAACTAACTGGTGGTGAAGTTTGTGTAGGAATTGTTTGTGCAGTGCAGGACTTTGACTAGAAAAATTTGCCTAAGTATGGGGAATTACGCGGTCTGCGATAGCATTTCGCGTGGGCACAAATTCTCAGCGGACGCGGACTTGAAAATCCCAGAATATCAACTCTCTAAAGTTGTATTCGCGTCTGCGTTCAAAAATTGGCGGTTCGCGTTGATCTTACGTGGCCGCGCTTATTTTTTCTCTCTCAGCGAACCAGCTTTTGGAAAGACTCTTCGAAAGGTAAAAAGCACGGAGCACGGTGGAATTCCACAGATCGCGCTCAGGTAAGTCGGTGGGAACAATTTTGTGGAGTATAAATAGAAGGTCCCAGTTCCTTTTACATTTTTTGAACTCCCCACTTTCACCGAAATAGAGCACTGTTCATATTCTCTTCTTTGAACTTCACTCTCATCTTACTAATCAAGAGTTAGTTTTCTACTACAAATCTCACAACTGGTGTGCTAGAATTTTTGTATTAATTTTATTTATTTCTTTTCTTTTCATTTAGTTTTACATTTTCTTTTTTTTAGGGATTAATTCATGCCACGATTTCAAATTGATGCTAAAATTTCATGTCGGTAATGTTTAATGCCTAATGGGGATAGGGTTATTAACTATGCATGATAATTGATCCAATTTTTGCACTTAGTGAAAACCCTAGGTTTAAATTATTCATCATTTCCCGTTAAGGTTGAACTCCACGGTCCGCGATCCTTTTTACGCGGTCCGTGTTCATGATTTTGTGAGAGTTGAGTGTGCTTGTAAGTTCGCGGACGCGGTGATTTTTCTGCGGTCCGCGATTGACTTTAGGCGGTCGCGTCCATAATTTCACGGTCCGCGTTCTTGAACTTCAGAGAGTATACCAATTGATTTTGCATCCACGTTCACTTTTACGTAGTCCGCATTTGTTCATTCGCGGCCGCGCCCATTATTTCGCCGTCCGCAGAAGTCCATCTTCAAAGAGTTGATAGTCTGATTACAACTCTTTCGCGGCTGTGCTCCTTTTTACACGGTCCTCAAAGGACCTTCCGCGGCCACGCCTATTATTTTGTGGTCCGTAGTGCACTATTTTGGGAAGCACTAATGCATTTCAACTGAATTTCTTTAATGATACATTGAACCATAATGCTAATCCTATTTCAGTAATTGTGTATGCAGATAATGGTGCGATCTCGTGGTGCTTCTGAAAAACCACAAGGGAGGGGAGAATCCTTCCGATGCCGGGGCAGAGGGAAACAGACTGCACCCTTAGCACCTCAAAGGGTTTGGCAAGAAGCAAGCCATTAGACCACCCACTTCCGACTCATCTGATACTAGTGAATACCTCCCATCCTGGGAAGGAAGAAAGATCATACCCTTATCCCAACTTCCTCACCATGTATTTAGAGGACCAAGAGGTAAAAGGCAGTGATTTTGACAAAAAGATGAAGTCGAAAAGGCCCTTCTCTTGGTACAGCCTTCAGGGAGCAGACAACCCCAAGTCCAAAGGAAAATCCACTACCTCCACTAGCCAGTATGAGCAGCCAAGGGTAATGAACACTAGGTCTGAGCCTTCTACAACTGAAGGTTCTTCTGCTGCTATGACACCTCCACCATCCGGGCCATCTGCCTCTGCCCCATTATCTGTGCCTTCCTTCTCAACTTACCCTCAGACTACACTGTGGTTTAATCAGACTTTATCCAGCATCAATAACTGGATGCATGAAGCTACATCAAAGTTGTCTTTCTTATCCACTGACGTCGCAGCACAGGCAACTCCAGCACACATTCAGCTACCTCTATCAGTGGAGGATTCCTTTAAGAAGATCCTGGACAATCAAAAGAAAATCTTCGAGGCACTGGCTACGCATGGGAAAGTGATCAAGGACCTGGGGAAGCAGGTCAAAAGGTTGAAGAAGACTCAATTTCCTTTAGTAGTTTCTTTTTGAGTTTGTAGCTTCTTTTTACATTTTTGCGTGATCAGCCTTTGGTTTTCTTAATGCCAAGGTTGTTTCCAAAGGTGGATATTGTGTGAACCGGGTGGCTCTTCCCAACGATGGATGGCGTGACAACCTTATTAAGGGATTGAGTTTGTTTTTCTTTTTGTTTTGATATATACTAGTAACGAATAAAAGTGTCTCGAGTAGGCTTCACTTGGTACTAACACATTTACCTTCGACCTCATGGTTAGAGACAAGTTGGTTGACAAAGAATAGCTCTGATTGTGACCTTTAGACTCTTGAATTGACTAAAACTATCATCAAGTGATTTTTGTGAGCCATCTATGATCTTCAATCTTTGCTAAGGTTGTTGTGGTCCCTCGACTCTGTTCTCTTAAACAATCCGGTATCTTGATAGGTGAGGTATTAAATTGCAAGCCCAAATCACGTGCCAATGAGTCTAGAACTTGCCGTGAGTGTTTGTCTAGGCGAAATCCTAAGCGTAGCTCATATTGAGAAATGATTGTAGGCTCTCCTTGGTCCCATTTGAACTTTGAAATCTTCCATAACCAACCAATATAATATCCCTAGTCAACCCCTTTGAGCCTAAGCCTTTTTCATTAAATAGCCATATTACAAGCCTTTACCCATTTTACAATGACCCTCTCTTGTCTTTCCTTAGCATTCATGTTGAAAAATAGGAAAAAAAAACCACAAGTTTGGGAGAGAGACGAGGAACTTTAAGTGATGAAAGGTTCAAAGAACAAAAAGAATTGATGAGAAGGAAAGGCAAAGAAAAGGATGAAAAGCTAAAAAGAAATATGTCAAAAAGAAACAAAAGGTTGAAGGGATTCAAAGAGAGCAATGTTGAAAGGAATGGAATGATGAGAAAAGGAGAAAATGATCGTCATGAGTAAGAAAGAGTGACAATGTGTCTCTCTAGTTCCCTTAAGGACGAATTAAATGACTCAAAGAGTCACGAAAGTATGAGAAAAAATGAGAAAATGGAGTGCTTAAGGAAAGATGAAACCATCATAGTTCATTATGTTCTACCCTGATCCAAAAGCCTTCATTACATTGCCGCTAAATCCCTATATGATTTCAAGTTGAGTGAGCTTACATTAGTGGCGAGTTACATAAGGGGAAAGCCTATGGTACTTAGAGCATTGTGGAATTCCTTTGAGAGTGATGAGCGCGCTTCTTCACAATCTTTGACTTGAGTGTTGCATTCTAAGAAGTGAGATTTTCTAAAGGAGAGTAGAGAAGGAGGAGTCTGGGATCCACAGAGAGGCGGACCTATGTTGTGGGTTGAGGGGTCACGGGACCCCATTAGCCTCGGAAAAAACCCTGTATATACATGCTATATTTATTTGTACATATATATAGGGCCCGTTAAATATCTTAGTTGTGCCCCCAAGCACAACAAGGCTGACATGAGAAGTGGTTGTTGTGGGGACTTAAAGTCCCTCCTTTGCTGGAAAATACGGGTTCGATACCCTCTTCAGCTTTTTAATTTTAGTTCTTTGAATGAATACAACGTAATTTATACGTAATAGTAAATCGCTTTACTTTTTACTTTTATCTTCTTCCTTTTTGAATCCAATCTTATAGATTAGTACTAATGCGTAATAGTCAACTTAATTAATCTTATTCTTTTCCAAATTCCTCCATTAAAAATTAAAAACCTCATTTTGCAACTTATCACTCCACAAATAGAAAAATACAAATCCTTCTGCAATAACCTTCTTCAACAATCACTTTGAATCTGACTTAGAAATGACAACTAAGTTTGAGACTCTTCTTCAATTCTTTAACTATTAGCATACCCTTAATCTTGATTTCTTTAGTAAGTTTTTGAAAATTTAAAGTTTGAACGCTCTTTTGATCACTGGCCTCTTTTTTATTAGAAAACCAAAAAATTTAAAGTGTGAAACATGCTTAATCAAACACCTTCCATTCACATAGTACCCATTTTGCGAAGAAATATCTCTCTCTGTTTGATGTTTTCGTTTTCTTTAAAACTTCTTTTTGTTTATACTTAGATGATAAGTCAGCATAATCATTAAGTATTCAAAGAATTGCCCGCTGAATTTTATCGCCGGTTATAGCGTTTAGTGATGCCCCCATCATACTCAAATCCCGGGTCCGCCTCTGGATCCACAATGACCTATGTGAGGGAGCGAACCTCCTTGATGAATTGAGTCAACTCTTGATTCTATTGTGTCACGCTAGAACTATAGAACTCAAAAGTCCATAACATGATGTTGTTGATAATGCATTTGTGTTGAGGGTAATTGTTAGTCCCAATCCATGCTTGATGAAGTCACCTTAGGACTGCTGAAATTTTCCTTTCTTTTTCTTGTGGAGGTGGGAATTACCTTGTTTGCTTGAGGACAAGCAAAAGCTTAAGATTGGGGAGTTGATAAGTAGGGATTTTAGCCTATTATTTTCTCTCTTTTAGTTAGCTTTTGGGTTAAAAATGCGTAAAGGTATTCCTGAAAACTAATTTAATGTGCTTGTTTGCAGGGTTTGTTCAAAATGAGGCAAAGAAGCCATAATCAACTCACGAAGAAGTCAAACTTGCACAAATCCAAGGCTAGGAACAAGAGCGCTGAGAGCGGCAGAAAAGCGCGGCCGCGTAAGGTCCACCGCTGAGGTGACCACAAATACACGGCCCACGAAAGTAAGATTCAGAGAGGTTATTTTGAGCAGAAGATTCAACATTGACTGCGATGGAAAAGCGCCGCCATGAAATCACTGGCGCGTCGCGATAGGAATTTTGCTGAGAGCATTGTTCAAGGTTTAGAGACCTTACAATTTTGGCTTAAATGAAGAACGCGGTCCGCGTCAAAATTACCCGTCCTCGAAGGAAGCTCACGCGTACGCGGCCAATATTACGCGGTCCGTGAAACTAAAGCTAACATAAGCCCAGAATTGAAAAAATGCAGACTGCGCTCACTATTATGTGGCCGCGAACGCGGTCAGAATTATGCATCCACGAGTCCTCCATAGGGGCATTTTTGTCCGAAAATTTCAGCTTAGTATAAATAGACCTTTTTGACAATTTTAGGTTAATTTTTTGTTTAGGTGAGTACGTGAAACCGATGGTGCTCCCATTTTGGGCAATTTTAGAGTAGATTTACCTACAAACTTTAGATTTTCATTTTGTACTTTAATATTATGGCTTATATTTCATCTTTATGTTTGATTTCTGCTGATATTATGAGTATCTAAACCCTATAGCTAGGGTTGTGACCCAACCGTAGTGTGGGTATTTAATGGGTCTTGAATTTTAGGGCTTAATTATTTATGGGTTAGTGATATTTAGCCTAATCCATGCTTTAATTGTAGAATTAGTGGTTGCAAACATTGATTCATGCCTTTGTGACTTAGGCACTTCTTGAGAAAGAAGGACTAAGTCTAGGAAAATTAGGCTAACAAGGAATTGGGGTGAATTCAAGAGATTGATAGCACCGATTAAAGGGTTAAACCTAGAGATAGTAATACCCGGCTTGATCCAATTTCACTGCATTGCATTGCATTAGCACCCATTTGGGCTTGAGAAAGCCAAATTGGGCAAAGTCACTCAAACTACCAAGAGGTATAGAGTGAGCACTTTTGTGTGATGATATATCACGACCCCAATCATATCAAGCTCCTAAATTCTTGATACCCATTAGATACTCACCTAGGTGGAAGTCACTTCCCTAGTGCCTTTT
>ML328571.1:0-86824 GCA_005239505.1 Nicotiana paniculata
TGTTTTCCCTTCTCTTGATAAGGAAAATATTTTCCTCCAATTGAAGGAAAATGAGTTCATAAGGAAAATGTTTTCCAAAACATTTAAGCCAACCAAACGTGGGAAAATTGGAAAATATTTTCCGGAAAATGTTTTTCCTTCGTACCAAACACACCCTTAAACGATTAGAGAAAGCACACTTTCAATTAATTAGTTATGGCTTCAATAGTCTCCTTGACCATTTTTCTTTTGGATCATCCAAAGGAAGCTTCACTTGTAAATGAATAGCTTCTGACATTAGCCCATTTAGCAGCCACTGAACATGGGGTTCTAACCCAGCAAAATTTTGAGAAGTTCTCCGTTCACTAGTCAAAGTTCTGTGACAAGTGACTCTAACTAGTCACCCCTCAAAATGAGGAGCTCAGTTCTTCAACCTGCTTCCGATTAAAATTCAAAAATGGAAAACGCTATCTCCTATACCTCAGGACAACTCAAAATAGAAAAGTTATCTTCTTTTTATTATAAGTAAAGAAAATTTTTATAAATGATAAATTGGCACTAAACTAGTGTTACAAGACATAATTACAAATCGTGCAGATGCATTGCATGTACATCGCACACAAGTGTCAAGTTGCACCAAAAAACAAGCAAACAAGTATAATTGTGTTTAAGGTTAAGACTTTATAAAAAAAAATTATGTGTGTTTACGGCTAAGTATCTCCTACACCTCGAATAGCTCACTTACCCTATGCTTTTCCAGTCCCAACTTCACCCCAATCCAGCAATATGCGCCACCACTTTCGGTGTCAACCTGAAGCTTCAAGCTGTCCTGCCATGCTTCTCTTCTCTCAAACTATCGCCATGGCCCTGAAGCTTCAAGCCGTCCTGCCGTGCTTTTCTTCTCTCAAATTATCGCCATGGCCATCCAACAACAACAATTATGCCTCAACTCCAAACAAGTTGTGTCGGCTATGTGAATCATCACTGACCATGTTACTCCATTTAGGTTCACCTTATGCCACGGCCACCCAATGAGAAAAAAAAAACTCAAGTGACGCTTTATCCCATCCCCACCATTTCCACACCCGAAAACCTCTCAAACTTCTTCCATAATTGCAGAACCTCTTAATAACTGAAGGCAACCACAGCCTAGGTTTCTCTACTCCCACCCTATCACTTTTAGTAAGTCGTCAAGGACAAACTAAACAAGACCAACTGTAACACAATCTCCACACCCAAATTACATAAAGAACTAAATTAATGAAACAAAAGGTAAAGAAAAAAAGACTATTACTTATTCACAGCAGCTACAAATTACCAAAGTCCATATAGACTCCTGAAAGGTATAGAACTGCCTCATCTAGATTGTTCTGCAAACAGCAGCAATTTGATATGCAAAAATTGGCCCTACTATTGGAAATTGGAGAACATATAATCTAAAAAAAATCCATGGACACTAAATAAGAACCTAAAAGGTATGATACCTCCAATTGGCTAGTAGCAAAGAATAATAATAATAATAATAATAATAATAATAATAATAATAATTGCCTTATCTTGCCTCTTCAAACTTAATTTTCCTCAAGAATTTCACACACTTCATTCATTGAATAAGCCCAAAAACTACTCTATATCCGACTGTTCTCCAACTCAAAGCAAACAAATCCTTTTGCTCAATACTAAAGTAAACTATATGTAAGATAATTCCAACAACTGATTCATGCAATTGAATTCTGTAAACGGAATGAGGGATACACACACATTAATTCTCTGTGCACCTGTGTTTTCTTTGCACATCTTTTCCAATTTTTGAAAAAGAAAGAGATCTTTTCCTAATTTTATATTCCCCTTTTCATGTGAATGGATAAAATATAAAGAGATATGTGCAATAAAAGACTGGGATTGAGTCTACCTGCAGCCCACTGCGTAATAGCTCTAGCTTAGATTCCTGAAAATAGAAAAATCATTAGGGTTGACATGAGTGTTAAGACAGAAATAAAAACAGAGAAAAATAAAGGCACTGCACTTGGTTAGCGACCAATAGGAGCATGGAAAACGCAGTCATGTAGCTTTTTGTGTAGGTTTTCTCTGCTATATACCCCTTATCAAAATGTAAGGTAAACATAGAAGGTCTAGAGAGGATTATGAAAATCATAGTGATAGGTATTACACAAGGGGTTAGATTATTTTTTCGCTATTTTTTTTTCTTCTTTTCTTTTTGCTTTAACTTTACCGAGGACATGATCCTTGGTAGGAGGGTGTGAGGTCAAGGACTAGGGTAGAAGGTTAGTAGGTAATGAGCATATTTCTTTCCAATACTAGTAGTATTAGTATTATGCTTGTAATTCCTTATTCATAGTTTGCTTTTACTTCATGTTATTTCTTTCGCTTCGATTATCCTATTATCTTGTTGTAGTTAATACTTGCTGCTAATGCGACTTCTTCATCTTTTCTAGAGCCGAGGGTCTACTGGAAACAGCCTCTCTACCTCCACAAGGTAGGGGCAAGATCTGCGTACACACAACCCTCCCCAAACCCCACTTGTGGGATTACACTGGGTTTGTTGTCGATGCTGTTTTGTTGAGGTTTGTTGTGTGTGTGTTGGGGGGTTGGGGGTGGGGATTATAGGGGAAAACTATACTTGATCTTGAAGTGCATCTTTCAGCAGAGAAATCAAGGTAACTCTCAATGATTCAGCATTCTCAAGCTGGCTGACACATTGCTGAAGTATGCTTTCCTGTTCTTGCATCTTATCCATCAATTCAGAACCCTGGAGATTTCCTGAGCAACAGTCAGCGCAAAACACAATGTCAGAAGTTTTAAAAAGACCAATTAACAAAGTAATAGCAAGAAAGATAAAACACAGCATGATGGAGCTCATGATTATGCAATGCAAGTGTAAAGAAATCAAGGGCTAATCTTTCCTGTGACCCTGAACTCCAAGGGCTTCTTCGAGTTCATCCATAATAAATCTTACAGAAAGTGACCTGCTTGTTGTTTATTCCCAACATAGTCCACCTCGAAATTCAGCTATAGGTTATCAATTTTCTTGCTAATAAAATTTTTTATTTGGATAGTCAATGCAATTAAGCATCTAGCTCAAGAGTAGCTTTAATACAAACAACGTATTGTAGTTATATCCAAATTACATGATATGTTTGTACCATGAGCTACATGATAATGGCGGCAAATCTCGATCTCCTAGGATGAATAAGTATTGTCTTTGAGAAAAAGTTCTTATCTATTGTAAATAAGCAACAGCTCAACAGCACACCCTTAATTCAAATTCCTATATTTCTTCCAGCTAAAGCTTGAGATGGCAAAGCTGGAGTTTTATACTGGGGAGGAATTTGGGAAACTCAGAAGGTAATGCCGGAAAATTTTAAGAGCAGAGATGTATTAGTGTCACATTAAGATGCAGGAAAATTCACAAGCAACATTTTTAAAGATCACCATCTCCGAGATACCAACTATCAAAAAGATATTTGATATTAAGATAAGTTGACACGGCCCTCCCCACAGACTCCTCTATTCCATTTTCTGAGACCCTCCTTCAATTCTTAAGCTTAGGTTTACAACAAATCGATATGTAGGGTCCATTGACTTGATAGTTGTTCCACAAACTCTCCACCATGTCAACAAAACTTTCTGCTTTTAGCCATGTATTCTCAATTTGAACTGGGTTGTTCTTGTTGTACAGCTTTTCATGATAAAGCATAATAGGTATGCAATAGGAGTATAGTCTACCGCTACCGCTTGGAGCTTGAGCTAGATTTCTTACCTTCTCCCATCTGCCAGACACAAGGAACTGCCTGTCTCGAACTAGACCTTTGTTCCTAACATAGGCAATTGATCAGCAGTTTACGTGTAAACTGATGAAATCTCCGAATTCAACGATACCCGGAATAATTGTTGCACCAGATCTGTTATTATGCAGGAATCACCCTCTGCCACACATGAAACCTCCCAGTATTCAGTAGTCCTCATTACTAGCTCCTGCCCAAAAGAAAATCTTTCAAGAATCCCCACAGCCCCATCACTCCTGGAAAGTCCCAAATATAACCACTAGCTAAGCACTTAGATACAAGCAAAAATGTGTGTACCACTATTGTCTCCTGAGCCACCCACCTCATATTTCACAATACCGTAATAGCTCTTGAAGCACCTCTTCTCGATATCTCCAATCTGCCCACATCTCTGCCCCTCAAAAGGCTTCTATCTTCATTTGTTAAACTTTCCCATATTAGTTTGTCTGCTTTCAGTTCCTAAACCAAACTACACCTCTTTCATTAAGGTCACACAGAGCCCAAACTTCCCATGATAGAATGTTTCAACTCATACCCGGTAAATCAAATCAGACTCCCCTCCCCCCTTCTTGTGCCCCCTTCTTCCTCACCTTTCATAGAACACCACAACACACATTTCTTTTTCACTTCTTCCCTATTTTCATTTGCAACCCACTCTTATCTTTCTTCCCCTATTCCCCAGTGCTAACCTCACTCCGCTTCTTCTTTACATTCCAAAGATAGAAAGATCAATTCCTCAAAACCTTCAAATTACAACCCCCAAAATCTTTTGATCCCAAGATTTTCTTGATTACCCAACTACTTAAGGTGAGTCCACCGCCTATTTATTCCCCCCATCTTTCCTCCTCCAAAATATTCCTTCCAAGTCCTCTTCAACCCCGCTCTCATCCTCCCCGGTAAAATTCTCCCTCCTCCGTACACATGCCAATGACATGGAGATTTTGGTAATTTTTAGCAAGCAATAGTTGCTCCATCATCTTCATATAGTTCAATGCAAATAGCATCTCCATACTATAACTTCATGCGGTGTTTCGGATTGTAAAACTCCAGCTTGTCCACCAGTCTCTCCCGTCTCCTTTGACTATTGTTGGAGAAACGGTTTCTATAATTTTATTTTTTATTATTATCAAAGTAACAACTTCTTTATTTAGGATAAGTCTAGGTCGTCTTAGAGTTCGCCCAACCTAGTATACCTTCCAACAACATTGTCTTGGCCTCCATGAACTCTCTACCCCAAAAAGAATTCCTAATAAATTGTGTCACCACGACATCTAAGAACTTAAGCGATTAGAGAGAGAATAATTTTAATTACTGATTTTAGGTGCACAAAGCCCCCTCACAACGGACTTGTAATTTTTCTTTCTAGCTCATAGAAGCTTCTTGGAAGAGTGCGGGTAAGATAATCTTGGAATGGCTCTCTAGGTTTAGCGTCCTTTTTAGGACGACGAAGATGCATGAAGAGTGGAGGTGGAGTTCAATGATTCCGTTGTACAAGAACAAGGGGATATCCAAAATTGCAACAACTTAGGGGTATCAAGTTGCTAAGTCATACGATGAAAATTTGGGAGAGGGTGCTAGAAAGGTGGATGAGGATTGAGGAGGAGTGTCTATTTCCGAGAACCAGCTTGGTTTCATGCCGGGACAGTCAACTACGGAAGCCATTCACTTTGTGAAGAGATTGGTGGAGCAGTATAGGGCAATGAAAAAGGACTTGCATATGGTGTTCATTGACCAAGAGAAATCTTACTACAGTCACAAGAGAGGTTCTATGGAGATGTTTGGAGGCTAAAGGAGTGCATGGAGCTTATATTAAAGTGATCAACGACATGTATGATGGAGCTAAGACACGGGTAAGGATAGCGAGAAGAGACTCAGAATACTTTCCGGTTGAAAGGGAGTTGCATCAGGGATCAACACTTAGCCGGTTTTTATTTTCCTTGGCAATGGACGTATTAACGCAACCCATTCAAGGAGAGGTGTCATAGTATATGTTATTTGCAGATGACAACTACGTTGCGCGGACTCTCCAAAATGTAGTCGTACCCATGTCGGCTCCTTCAAAAATGAACTACTTTTGGAGGATCCGACACGTATCCGGCCACATTTTCGGAAAGTCCGAGCAACATAGGATGACACAGTTCTGATTGATGAGACATGAGGTGGTGATAACGAGATATTGGAAATTTGGAGACGTACCCCTGAGTCTAAAGCTTTTAAGTTGAGCAAGACCAAGAAAGAATACTTGGAGTCTATGTTGCTCGGACCCTCCGAAAATGCTACCAGGTGCGTGTCGGATCCTCCAAAAATAGTGTATTTTTTGAGGATCTGACACGGGTGCAGCACAGCATCATTTTGGAAAGTTCGCGCAACATAACTTGGAGTGCAAGTTCATACCCAGGAAGCGAACGTGGATATGAGGCTTGATACGCAAGTCATTCTCAGGAGAGGGAGTTTCAAGTATCTAGGATCTGTAATTTAGGGTGATGGGATGGGAGATTGATGAGGTTGTCACATATTGTATCGGAGCAGGATGGATAAAGTGGAGGCTCGCTTCCGGTGTCTTGTACGATAAGAATGTGCCATTAAAACTTAAAGGTAAGATTTAAAAAGTAGTGATTTGACCAACTATGTTGTATGGGGCAAAGTATTGGCCAGTCAAGAACTCTCATGTCCAGAAGATGAAAGTAGCTAAAATAGGGATGTTGAGATGGATGTGCAGGCATAACAGGTTAGATAAAATTCGGAATGAAGTTATCGGGACAAGGTGGGAGTGGCCCCCATGGAGGATAAGATGTGAGAGGGGAGGCTAAGATGGTTCAGGCATGTTAAAAAGGAAAAGCATAGATGCCACAGTCAGGAAGTGTGAGAGGTTCGCCTTGGCGGGTTAAGAGGAAGGTAGAGGCAGGCCAAAGAAGTCTTGGGGAGAGGTGATCAGGTGGGACATGACGCTAACCGAGGACGTGACCTTTGATAGGAGAGTGTGGAAGTTGAGAACTAAGGTAGAAGTTTATTAGGTAGTCGAGTGTTTCCCTTTGTCTTCCTTAATTCAATAGTATTACTGCTAGTATGATATCATTTTATCCTTTGATTGTTATCACAACATACAGCTCTTGCTATCTTGGTTTTAGTTTTCTTAATATCTTGTATTGTTATTACTTGCTATCAATTCGTGTTTCATCTTTTTTTTAGCTGAGTGTCTATCAGAAACAACCTCACTACCCGTCCAGGGTAGTGGTAAGGCTTGGTACATCCTACCCTCCCCAAACCCCACTTCTGGGAATCACTGGTTGTTGTTGTTGAGCAAGTAATTAATGAATTGAAACTATTGGATCTTTTCTCTTGTGAGAACCCTCTGAAATTTGCAAGGATTTGATGTGTCAAAGTTCTTTAAATATGATCCTTGATTACTAGACAACTTTTGGTAAACAAGGAAACCACAACCGCTACTCGTGTGTGCATAGGGTAAACCTTATTTCTGTGTAATAGCCCGCAAACCACAAAAAAAAAGATCAACCATACTAGGCAACTACCGTGCTACGGGCTCGACCAAGGATGTACGTAAGTGGTTTCGAACCCTAGATCTCCTATTTGGAAAGTCTCCTACTCAACCAACTCAGCCACTTCGGTTACTGGACAATCTTATCCATGCCTTTTTGCTCAAACCATAATAAATGACATTCGAAAGGGTTAGGCAAACCCATTAAATAACATCTCTTTCAAAGCTAATGGTCTTTGGTGCTTATGCCTATCTTTATCTTTTGATAACCGAAAAATCTGTTGTTTTTCAATTTCGAAACTCGACGGATAATGAGCATGTTCTTCTAACCCTTCTCCAGTTACATACCAAATTTGGTTCTACATCATGATATTAACATGTAGCATGTGCCTACCGCACATGTCACGCTATACTACCTTCATCATTGGCCACTTTGCCTATCTTTATGGCCTCTAATCACAGAGTTAATATGTTCTACGATTATTATGCTATCAACACTAATAATAAATATAGTAGATTAAAAGTTTCAAGTTGTCACTTGCTGAAACAAACTGATAATACAAAGGTATGTGCACCTAAACATACACAATTTTCATATTTATAGGGTGGAAGAGTGCTCAAGATCCAACTAGTCTCGGATCTTGTGACATCCCATACACCTACCACAAGCGCTCAACCCAGCTGGTCAGGGGGCAGGCCAACCATAGGTTCGAATCTTGTCACCTTTCTTGTGAATCCTTAACCAGATGATGGGAGTAATAAACCAAAAGCTCGAAAATGAGCACGAAATGTCAAATATATGAATTGTTTCCTTATTCATTATTTGTGGATTTTTCCGTTACAACACTTGCAACAAGAAACAACTACCAGCATATGGTGCAGCACGTGCATTTTGGTGTATTCTTTTTTCTTTCCTTGGTTTTTAGTTGCTTCATATTCCTAATAACTTAAACAATCACTAACGTGATTCTCCAAAAAGTAGATATCAACTTGCAGCGTTGATCAAAAGTATTGAGTACTTCAAAGAGCAGAAGAGTTGTTGGCTATGAACCTCTACAGACAATAACTCATCAATCACAAAGAGACAGACTCCTGGCAGATAAATCATCTTTTCACCAGAAATCTCTCTCAAAGGATAAACATCATATAGCTCGCAAACAAAGCAGATACTCCACTTACAGCAAAAAGAAACTTGAAAATCTAGTGGCCGTAATGAAAGAGACATCTCCACTATAACCAAAAAAATGACACAAAATGGATATGCAGCGCCAATTAAAGAGACAGAAAAGATTGAGGTATTCTCCACTCTGAGTTACTTTATTCCAGCAGATAATTTACTCTTTTACCTTGGGAAGAAAGGTTTTCAATATCACTCTCCATTTCCCCAGCACAAAAAACGGCATCTTTGCACTTGTTCAAAGCATCTTCCTCATTCACATTTTCATCATGAACTAGTTGGAATGCTGTTACAATTTTTTCTGGAGTACAGCCAACAGCCAATTTCTGATGTTGAGATTAACAAAACATTCAGATTACCTAAACAACCTTGACAACAAACCAGCATGAATTTTGAGCAGAAAATTTGCATTTGATACTCACAATCCTTACTGAGTGAGCATCCTTTTTCACAACTTTGATAGGATTTGAGCTCTTCCCGTTGCTTACTGACGGACCAGGAGTCTTGCCCAACACTTCGTCTTTAAGATTCTGACCCCTGGATCCAAAAACTTTTCTCTCTTCCCATATATTAACCTGATATCACCCGGGGAAAAAATAGAAGAAACCAAAGAGGAAACAGTACCGAATAAGAAAATAGTGACATGTGCTTTGACGGACAGTAAGCTTAAAATCAACAAAAAAAAAATAAAGAGATACGGTGAAGGAGTTTCTTAGTAACTGCAGATCTAATAGCACCGTATCTTAATAAACCAAGATGACATGTCAAGTGTTTCACCCCAATTAGGCAGCTTTAGTTCAAGCACGAAGGCATTAAGGTGTGCTATTCATCACCATGAGACCAGGTTCCAGACAAACTTTTAGGGGGCTGTCAAAGATGTGAGATAGTCCAAGCATTGGAGTAGAGTGAGACTGTTCTACTTGTGGCTTTCCCACATGTTACAAGAATTCTAGAGGAGTTAGAAGAGAATGTGAGTGGCTTTTCTTCTAGGATTCATGGCCTAATTAGCAATCATAGTAAAACATTTTTGGAATTAACTAATTGGAATTAGATTGATACCGCACAGCCCTTTTTGAGTTCTATTAAACAGGTGTATAATTGAACCTTTTTCTTTCTATTGTCAACAAGGACTTAACCACATGACAACGATAAAAACAATGCCCCTTAATACTAATGGGTATAGGGACTTCTCAGACTTCAATGCAACAGTTGGCACTACTCGAGTACCACCAGAAGGTGATTTTAGAAAAACTAGCAGCAGAATACGACCCAACATAACTATTTGAGTTTCTTTAGGCTTGTAAAGCCTGTTACAGACTTTTTATCTCTCACTGCTTGTAAGAATATTGCTCTAGTTACATAGTGAAAGAAAAATATAAAAATCTTATGAGCGCGCAGCTGGCTCAGACAGAACCGTCATAAATAAATACACACACACACACACACACATATATATATATATAATCTAATGAGAACACTGGGTCAACTTCATGCCTTCACAAAGAAAAAAAGTTCAAAATTAAATGTTAAAATCTTGACCTGCATACGCGTAGCATCATAAACTCAAATATATATATCCGCCCTCACATCATATTCTATCATTTTTAATTTTTTTGTTTTTTTGGATAGAAAAAAGAATTTTGATAAAGGAAGATGAGTAAAAAAACTTCGGCAAATATTTCTCGCTCCTTTCTAAAGCATAATGAAGGGAAAGGGAGCTTTCTCAGTTTTGGTATCCAACTTTGCAATTAACAGCAGACTTTGAACCCACCAACCCTACAAGAAATAAAACTAGTGGTAAGAACCAAAAAACAAGGTGACAGAAGAGCTTCATCATAAGGCCAACTTCCAACAACACAAGTATGTATGTATATATATATATGTATGTATGTATATATATATAGATAGATAGATAGATAGATAGATAGATAGATAGATAGACAACAAACAAATACACCTACCAGAAAACAGAAAAGGGATTACCAGTCTAGAAGCCGCTTTCTTCCCATTTTCATCACCACTTTCATAAACATGCTTCACAGACGTTGGAAGGACCTTCCAGAACTCATTAACAAACTCACTGCCCTTGCGCCGACTATTCTGCAGAATATCATTGGCTAAGTACAGAAATGAAACACGCTGCTCCCGCTGTGCAGATCTGAACAACTTATCCCACGTCTCAACAATCTGCTTGGCTTTCTTACGATATGAAATGCACCACCGTGACAAAGCTGATATAAAGTTAAGAAAATCATACCAAAGCTGAAAGAAGCACTCTGCATCAAAAATAGCCCTTCATGATACCAAAGTTTCTTAAAGACAAAAAGAAGAAAGTTTCTGCTAGAAGTACCAAAACAGACTGCATTACTGACGTCCAGAGCATTTTGAAAAAATAATACTCCCTCCAGTTGTCGTAGCTTTTGTATTTTGGTCGTCATTGAATAATATTTCCCGAATATGTAGAAGTTATACTATTTCTACTACATAAGATATAGTCAATATAAATTGTACCAATCTAGTTAAGAAAATGGACATTGGGCCTTACTCAAACCTAAAAGCTAGTTCATGAAGTGAGGATTAGCAAACACCATATAATGAGACAGCAGTAGATTATATCAACCAAATGTGGGATATTTAACACTTCCCCCACCCCACACCCACACCCACACCCAACACTTGCTAACCAAGAATTGGAATCGGTGTATCTCTAATACCATGTTTAAACATGGACTTTTTAAACTAGCTCATGAGAGAGTATTGCATAAGACTATATAAGGAGACAACAGCCCATTCCCCCAAAATATGGAACACATAGCACCTCTCAAATGATCTTTTCATTTGTTCTTAATCAGTAAATAAAAAGGTTAAGTACATTGACTTCCACTATAAATTAACAAAACTCACACTTATGCTCTAGCTTAAAAGAATCACATTAGCCTCCCTCTAAAATAAAAGATCCATGGAAACAAAACATAAGATGAGAACAAAACATGTGCGATTAGAACTTCTGATCAATACTAGAAGGATCTCATAATTTAATTATCCATGATTGTTTATGTCTCTGGCGTGACCACCTGATGAAATCTAGAGGGAAGTGGGGTAAATGGTCGATACTACTGGGAGCATGGTTTTCTAGATTCACAAAACAACCAGATTTAAGTTGTTTAAATAGCAGAACATTGCAAAAAATATAACTCCTCTGTTTCAGTTTAAGTGAAACTTTTCGCTTTTTGAAATTCAAACTATGCAGACTTTGATCAACATTTTGAAATGCATTTTTTCATCATATTGACATGAGAAGAATTGCAACTTATAGTACTATTCGTATAGTTTTTGAATATCTAAATTTTAACTTTAAAATATTGAGTTAATCAAATTCAATTAAGCTTCAAAGATTAGTCAAATTGACACTAGAAAAGCGAAAAGGTTCACATAAACTGGAACGGAGGTATTCAACGATATTCTCTACTTCATAGTAGGAAAACTATTTCTTGCCTTCATGTGCTATATTAAGCTAGAGCCCCTATTGCTAAATATCAAGATCAAGCCCCAAAATAATTCCTACTCCTCCTTAGCTTTTGTTTCTTTAAATAGTAGCAGAACAATAGAGAGCCTGCGTTAAAGTCTCATACCCACCTAAGAACAAATTGTTTCTATGTGCCAAATTCAATAAAAAAAAAAAGTCCACACATGAGGAGGCGTGTTAAGAAATAATTAAATAAATACAAGTTTTTTCTTCTCTAACAGCTTAACATTGTTGATGAGATGCCCAATTAATTCTACATGGCATCATTACATCCTTGATCTAGGTGGAAACTCAAATAGCACATATCACCCGCAACATATGGACAGCCTAATGCTACCTGCCTGACTAAGTTTCTTTTGTCTTTTTGTATCTTTGGCAATCAACGCCACTATTTCTCTCTCTCCCGTCTCGTGACCAACGTTTCTTTTTTTTTTTTTAATGACAAGCGACGCAAGAAGATAAATAATTATGAGTACTTGGCGCAAAGCATAAAACTTCCAATAATATTACTAATATCATAAATATACATCATTCATTTATCATTGTCCACGACGAATTTTCATATTCTAATAATGCTCAATAATAATTTGGAGGATAGGCTGAAAAAGTACTAGGGAGAGGTGATTTGGCAGGACATGGTGCATTTTCAGCTTACCGAGTACGTGACCCTTGGTAGGAGGGTGTGGAGGGTACGCAATCGAGTGTCTTTCCTTTCATTTAAGTAGTGGTAGCGTTATCCTCGTATTTCCAGATTCCTAGATCTCTATCACTACCTGGTTGCTTTTGCTCTAGTTTTTCTATTATTTTGTTGGTGTTACTGCTTCTTCGACTTTTTCGCTAATGTGTTCTCTCTTCTCTTGTGAATTATCATGCAGCTTGCTTTGAGCCGAGGGTCTATCGGAATGCACAAGCAGGTGTAAGGATACGTACACATTGCCCTCCCTAGACCCCATTTGTGGGATTACACTGGGTATGTTGTGGTGTTGTTGTTGACGAGTTTAGAGGAATGGGTTTTATTTAACTAGGGAAAGATTGAAGAAAGATCCTAAGAAGAAAGTTTCTAACTTTTTATTATTTAATTCTAAGAGCATATACTAAAAAGAACACATTTTACTATTATTTATCCTATAAGTTTCTACTTAAACAAACAAACAAAAAAGTCAAACATTTGAAAAAAGAAGAGTGTCAACTAATGTGTCGTGACAGTGTACTCAAGTCTCTTTAGACTAAATGCAAGAAAAAAAATTTGCTCTCAACAGGATTCAAACTCTCGCCAAATGGGAGGAAAAGTTGGACCTTTGCCATTGGCACCTAGGCCACTTTTGTTACTGTGGGTGGCACTCTATATTTTTACCATTTATTATACATATATACATATACACAGAGTTTCTGGCGAAGCTTGCGGGTGGCGTGCCAACCCGAACCTACTACATAGATCTGCCCTTGATTTTGATCACTATGTCACCCTCATCAAGATGAAGCTTCCAATTGGACAACTGGGCTGAGACCAAACTCAATGCAACAAGCGGAAGCTCAAACTTGGTGATTACATCCACACGTGGTGTTTTCTCTCAGCTCTATACCATGTAACGAGAGAGACAAGTAAAACTATTTGTCTTGGCGATTAAAATTCAATAAAAGGCTCCTCGTATTGGAGTTGTTAGCTTACTTTGATAAAGTATAATGCCTTATTTACAAGGCTTCAACTTTATACAAAATAATCTGCTAAAAATGCATCATTCATGAAGGGTTTTTTTCCAGATGAATCTTGCCACATTCTAGGCAATTTTATGTTAGAAATTATCCCTTTCTAAATCAGCCACTTGTTTGACCCTGCTCAAGTAAATTAGGTAACATCTCAAAATATCCTACCAATGTATTAATTTTAACATCCAACTTAATTAAAACGAAAAAATAAAAAGCTTAAGAACCTAACAGCAGCATGTTGACCTTTGCTAATATTAAATTTTATTCTATATTTCCCTTTTTCTTTTATATTATTTTCTTTGAGATTTTCCTAAGTTAAATTTTGTCCAATGTTGATAATTTTGGAAGAATAAGCTAAAGTTTCTTCCGAATAAGAGTGTCCCTTTCCCGTGTGAAATCTTAACCCTAAAAAGCACCCTAAACACTATGTTCAACTAAATATTAATTTTTATACGGAATTCCTAAATACCTATAAAACAATTAATTGCAAAAATTAAGCACTATTAACAGATTACATTTAACTTAAGATGAGCTTCTATAAGTATTATGTACAAAAATAATATATAAGTCATAAAATTTACAAGAAAAGTATTTATGTATGAATTGTCTCTTTTTAATATATAATATGGTGAGAGCGAATAAGACCTCTTTTAAGCGGTATTAAATCTTATTATCGCGAAGTAGCAGTAAGATGGTGCAGAAATATGTACAACAGGGTCACACAAGCTCACAAGCTAAGGTAATTTTTGAACCAGAGGCAGGTCTAGAATTATCTCAATTTAAAAGAGAGATAAAAAATAATTATTTACACTAAAGAAGAAAAAGAATTAGCAAAAAGGATAGCAGCTAACATAGCAAGTGGATAAAAGTGACAGCCCCAGCCCTTAGGTAGTTAAGTCAAGGAGGACAACTATTTTAGGATTGAAGTGCCTAAAATAGGCACTTGTAGGATTTTACTGGGTTGTTGTTGTTGTTGTTGTTGAAGCGCCAATAACAATGCTAGGAATAGATTAAAGTTGGAAACGGGAAATCCCCTGTGCTACCATGTCAAATCCCAAATTACTCACCGGTGTCTGTCCCAAAAATAATCGAGTAACATATGCATGAAGTATAATCTTCATAAACAAAAAGGATACATTCTATGCTTTGCTGTGAACTGTTAAGCTTAGACAACTTTTCAGCCAATAGCTGGCCATCAAAAGCATTGTCACCCATCCTCCAAGTAAAGTTATTTTTTGGGTTATTAATCCCTGCTAATGCCAGATAAACATGAAACACAAATTAGGAAATCATTTTACAAAGAATATTAAAAGAGAACAGGTTCCGAGAATTAGCAATTAGAAAACCAAGAAATCATGTCAATTTATAGATAAGAAAAAACAAAAGAAAAGTAGGACTTAACTTTCAAATTGAAGGCAAAATCATGAAAATAAGCATATTCCACATTTAAGAGCCAGCCAACCCTTTAATCTATGTTATGAAAGACATTCATCAAGTCAAAAGTTTGACATTCTCTAAATTTTTTTGCACCTTCCAATCTTTGTTTAGGTAAGAATAGAAATCTGTACTCATAAACGATAAAGACGAAGAAGAGGTCCAAGTCTCCTCAATCAAAACAAGACATCAAGTAAAACTAATTTTCCGCTTAGTGGTTGGACCCCAGAGAAAGCAAAAAAGAAAAACAAAGGATACTTTTCTCTTTGTATAATGAGGAACAAAGGATTCCTCTCTTATAGTGTTTTTCTAAGTAATAGTGCATATTAGGAACATATGATTACTGTTTTAAAACCCAAAGGCTGAAAGATTATGCATTTTACTTTGTCCGAACAGGTCTAGGGAGGGTAGTGTGTACGCAAACCTTACCCCTATCTTGGGAAAGTAGAGAGGTTGTATCAGGCAGATCCTCGGCTCAGGAACGATAAAAAGATAAAAGGAGAGATTTGTTAAGTGACCACAGCTAATAAAAATTAAGATATTCATCTTTTTATTGAAAAAAAAAACTACCGACTACAAAAACGGAAAGCATCTCAACCTTTGTCTCGTTTTGGATAAGAAGAGAACTTTTCAATCTAATAAGGCATCGAGCAATTTTTCATCCCCAAATTAAGTTCATAATTTTCTCTTCGCTCTTTTTCTATAAATTGACTAAGTGGGCGTTTGGACATAAGAAATGTGAAATTCCAAAAAAAAGTGAAAAAAAAATTCAAGTGAAAATGGCATTTGAAAATTAGAGTTATGTTTGGACATGAATATAATTTTGGGTTGCTTTTGAAGTTTTGTGAGTGATATGAGTGAAAATTTTGAAAAACAACTTTTTGGAGTTTTTCAAATTTTCAAGAAATTCCAAAATTCATCTTCAAGTGAAATTTGAAAATTTTATGGCCAAACACTAATTTCGAAAAAAAATGAAAATTTTTCAGAAAAAAGTGAAACAATTTTTATGTGCAAACAGGCTCTAAATATCTTTAAAAATCATCAGTATAAAATCACTATGCATAGTCTGGCTGTAAATAGAGACTTTATGGTAGCTAAATGTTTCTCTAGTGATGGATGGCACTTGCAGTTGAGGAGATTCAATGGCTGGGAATTCCAGGAGCTTACACTTTTACTGGACTAGCTCTTTCTTTGAATGCAGGTAGTAATGACACACTTGTCTGACTGGCTAGTAAGAACAGGGATGTCTCTGTTAAAGGTTGCTAAAATAGTCTTCAAAAGAGAGCAGGCTGTTGAGAAATGAATTGGCCTTGGAATATGATTTGGAAGACTAAAGCATCCCTAAAGTTGCTTACTTGGAAGGTAGCAGCTAAGGGTGCCTGGTTGACTAATGTTAAACTTCAAAGAAGAGGTTTTTCTTTATGCAGGAGATGTTTCTTTTATGAGAATTCTTTGGAGAGCATCAGCCACTTGTTCCTCCGTTGCAATCAAGTAAGGCAAATCTGGTCACTTTATCTAAAAATAATTTGGAGTGTGCTGGGTCGTGCCATGGGAAGTGAAGAGTTTGCTGATTTGCTGGGAGAGTCAGAGAACCTGTAGACAGCTGAAGATGTTATGGAAGACTATCCACGGCCACTATAATGTGGACTGCTTTGCGGGAGACTAACAAAAGATGTTTTGAAAGGAAAGATTATAGGGCTGTAAAATAGAGGATGTATCACACTTTTTGGATCTTTCAGATGACATGAGAATATAGGGAAGAAAATTTAAAACTTCCATTAATCTATATGCCTGGTGTAAGGAGCACAGGGAGGTTTCTAAGCTTGTTGACTTCATAGAAACAATGAGCTGATAGCTATTGTATTAAGGATGTAATCTTTGTTGTACTTTTGCAGTACCTCCTTGGTACTTGCTCTAATAAAACACCATTATCTTATCAAACAAAAAAAAAATCCGACATTGTATAGCCTGCCATCTTGTTCAGAATAGGATAAGATGATGAAAATAAATCTCCAGTTCACATGACAATCTGGTGTTTGGGTCCATTTTTTAACTTGTATAACTATTGTATAGGCAGCATCCTCTATATGTTTCAGTTCTACTTACTGGTGATTAAGGAGAAGACCCAGACTTGATTAAACAATCATGTTGATAACTCAGTGTTAGACCTGGACCAGTCAATCACTCAGCAATATAATGCAACTATTTTCCATGACCAAATGTCTTCAATATGACTGTTAAGAAGTGGCCAAATCTTTCAGGAGCATAAGGTTCATTACTAAGGCAAACCACCAAAATTGGCATAACCAAAGAGGCTACAATGCAGCTCCAAACGCGGGGAAAAGAAAACCCATAAGCAGTCAGAATAAAGAATGCTTATCCTACATGCTTACCTAAAAATATAAACTATAAAATATAAAAAAATAAAAAATAAAAATTATTTACGCCCCAATCAGCAAGCTTCCGTCAGCTATATGAATCCTCCCTGACCATGTCATTCCATTATAATTAATCTCAGATTTAAAGTATTTTAAGTGTATGTGAAACAAAAAAATCAATCAGAATCATCACTTTCCTCAAGTACAGTAAAACTTATTCTACTCCTTTTAACTTTTTAAAAACAAAAATATGTACCTGATTAATGTAATAAAGATAACGTATATGTACCTCAATATATATACAGAAATATGTTACCATATTCAAAAAGAAAGTATGTACACCTCAAGTTCGCTGTTTCTGCACCAACTGAAGAAAAACCTACAGGGTAGCAATGAAAATTTAACTTAATCAACAGCAACGATTTTTATGGACCGCTATTTAAGCCAATAAAAAAGAGAAATAGCAACGGATAAAGGAAAATTTAAACTTTACCTGAAGTTACGACGAGAACATTTCTAGATAATTTCGTTGCTTCCAAAAATCCCTAAAAATAATACAACAACGTTTGAGAGTTAATCACAAAGAGCAAAAATTCATAGGCAACAAATAAGTCTAGGGAAAACCGCTGGGACGTGTAGGTACCGGTTAGCTGGAGAAAAAGGTAATCCTTTCAGGGAAGAAAAACCCTAATAGAAGAGATGGTTTTGCAAGGGTGAAGACGGATGTGGAAACCAGTCGTTGGGCGGAACCACACTACTATTTGGGCGAAAAATTAAAGGAGTAATACAAAATAGAACTATTTTTGGGTGATAACTTTGGATTTTCTCTTTTCTCCCCCTTTTTTTTGGGCCGAATTAAAAATGCGATGTTGTTTTGAGAGGAAAAAGTTAAAGAATCAGAGCAAAATGGTATTTGCGGTTGAAGTTTAGTTGTCACTTTTGTGTAAAAAAGTTATATAATAAAAAAGAGCATACTTTGTTACTAATGAAGTTTGAATTTGGAGCATGTCACATATAACATAATCTAAAAATATAATATAAATTCATGTTAACATATATAGTTTAAAAAAAGTTAAGTTTCATGACTATAATTCCCTTCCGCTATTGGTTAATAGGATAAAATTATGGATTGAAATTTGGGGTTTTACTTAGGTTCTTGAGTTGAGTTTGGTGTTTGGAAATTGATATGTTGAAACTCAAAATGGAAATAAACATTATAACAATTATTTAATATGAATTGGTACGTGTAACCTTATCTATAAATTATTGTAATAAATCATTTGATTAACAATTGATCCATGGATTCAGCACATGCAAATGGATCTTGAGTGGGGATTGCCCAAGACCATATAAGGAGATCAAGACCTCAAATCTCTTCGATGTGGGACAATTCAACACCCTACCTCTCCCTCTCCCTCTCCCTCTCCCTCTCCCTCTCCACTAGGCATGCAAACTAAAGCTTGGATAACATAAATAGGGTCCCACCATCGGTAACAATAATTGGAATGTGTCTGGCTCTAATACCATGATAAATGAATCTTGGGTCTAACTCAACACCAAAAGATAGATTATGAAGCAAGGATTACCCAAAATCATATAAAGAGACCAAGAACCTCAAATCTCTCCAACGTGGGACAACTCAACAACACTCTACCCACGACAGAGCAATGGATACTCTGGGTTGATATACAATATAGTGAGAGAGTAACGTGATCATTTCAATTCATACTAACTATAAAGAAAAGCATATTTGCCAAATCATATAGCCCAGAGAACAAGAAATGGCTATAAAGACACCTAATTGAGATTATAATTTTGCTAGGAATGGGCTAGAGACATAATCGAGAATGTTTATTATTATTATTTTGGCTTGGAGAGGAGCCTAGCATACTTCCAACACTTCAAAAATGCTTAAGAACTACTTATCAAACAAAGAAATCACCCTTAGGTGACAAGGTGGTGTATGAATGTGCGATACACACATAACGCGAATAGAGATCCATCATATCGGTTAAAATTAAACTAAGTTGAGTATAGTAATTAGAAACCTCTCACAGTGTAAATTCATATACGAATACACATAAACTCTTAATGGTAATTTGTGGATCTCCGTGGCATAATAATATGTCATATAATATTTTTCAGATTTGCTTAAATACTAAAGCAAAAGTAAAACCCAACCACCACCCTCCGTTATTCTCATAATTTTGCAAGTAATATTAAGTTCGTTTCACGGACCACCAAGAGATATGGTAGAATAGTACAAATTATTTCTATCTCTAAGCTGAGGTTTCATGTTCGAGCATGAGAATGGAGTTTTTTTGGGTAGACAGTACAAAAATCCATGATAAACTTTTTACGGCGTGATTTTGAGATAATTTAGCTAATGAATGTCAAACATCAAATGCTTATACCAAAATAAAAGAATAACCTCCAAAGACTCTCAATGTACGACCCGTTTGCAAGCAGTACACTGCATATATTTAACTGTTTCGAGCCAAACTTTATAATAAGAATAAATTTTGCCAAAATATATAAGAGTCAAAGACAATGTAGGCTACCTATTGGGAGTGAGATCTAATATGTTAAAAGTTTTCACTACTAATAATTTTTTTTTTTGTACATACATACACTGTCAAATCCATTTGACATAAGGGTATTTTATAATAAAGTGATCATGGGGTTCAAACTTTACTTTAATTCTTGTGTTCAAATTTCAAGTGTGGTTATTGTTGTAATTTTTGAACCCGTTACAGAATCCTTGACTTCGCCACTAGTCAATTGAAAATGTTAGAAACACTTGTACATTCCATAATAAAGGGTCTTAAACCACATTGTATTTCACAAAAAAAAAATATTATCTTCTTCTTTTTTAGCAAACAGGAGGATATATATTAATAGCTAAGTAGCGAGAAATACAGGGTTTTCATAGTTTGTGTCACTTAGGACACTTTGGTTACCTACGCTTGCTAGATTCTTGCAAGCTTCATAAGATAGAAATTTAACAAAAGCATATTGTTCTAGTAGATCTCCATCTACAATACATTTTACATCATCTGATGGTACCACAAAAACTTTTTTCTTCTTCATTGGATCAAGAAATGCCTTCTTTTCCATTTGATGGGCTACTCTATTCCCTTGCCTGAACTCGTGTTGGACGGTTACCTCCTTCAGCTGGTGCATTCACAACCTGCATTTATTAATGATATTATCATAGAGTCTATTACCTTGCTGGATTAAAAGGATTACCTCCGTGGAGTCTGTTTCCATTTGAAGGGGAAACAGACCCCAAATATGAGTTGTTTTGAGTCCCACTATAAGTGCTTTGATTTCAGCTTGTAATGATCTATAGACATGGGTGGTCTTAGCAAACCCTACTATCTATTGACCGTTTGCATTTCTGATAACACCTCTCATACCACTTTTATGAGTATCTTTGTTATAGCTAGCATCAATGTTCAGTTTGAACCAACCATTAGGAGGTCTATTCCATTTAACATTGATGATGATTTTTGGAGTGCTGTGAGTATTATTTCCAGTAAGGAGGAGGAATTTTGTGTCCCTAGCAATAATATAGGGTTACCCGTATTGTTTTGGTTGTTTTGATTTCTATTTAACCAAATGTGCCAGATAGTAAAAGGAAAAAAAATATTCCAGTCTAAAATCTTATTGTTAATAGGGTAGTCAAAATCTTTTAGTTGGATAAGCCAGTGATCGCGCTGATCATTATACTTATTTTGGCACCCAATATTGTCCCAATAAACTTAGTGGCTTGGCAGTTAAAGAAGATGTGCAATATGGATTCTTGTTCATTGCATATAGGGCAATTTGGGTCTATGCTTAAATCAATTTTTGCTAGGTATGCTCTACATGAAATCCTGTTGTCGAGACATTGTCAAAGAAAGAACTTAATTTTATTAGGGCATGTTAGGTCCCATATCCAGTTAAAATCCATGTGCATGTCAGTATTAGGATCCATTATAGTGTAGCACGTTTTGGATAAAAATATACTTTTAGTATAAAGAGACCAAATTGGAATATCATTTTTAGGATTCTTTAGTCGAATTTCTACTTTAGAGATACTATCCTTGATTGTATTGGGAAGGTCGAAAGAAATATTTTCAAAGGACCAATTTTTTCCGTCATAGATGTCTTTTATTTTGAGAGAACAATATGTAGTTAGGAGAGGACCTTGAATTGTTTCTCTAAGGCCATCCAATTAGTATCCCAAATATTAGTGTTTGTATGATGATGGAGAGATCAAATTATGCCTTTAGAGCATAATTCCCAACCCTTTTGTATGCTTTTCCAAATGAAAGAATTTTTGTTTTTGGCATGACTATTGGTATAGGAGGTAATGATTAGGTTAGCCCATGTGGTAGCAGTGTTAGTGAGCATTCTCCATACTAGGCTAGCAAGGGTACAAATATTTGCATTGTGGAGACCAAGTCCTCCTTTACTTTTGGGTTGACAGATAGTAGACCATTTAATAAGATGGATTTTTTCCCTCTCATTGGTAGTACCCCAAATGAAATCCTTTTGGATTTTATCAATTTTGTGAAGAATCTTAGTAGGCAGAATAGTATATTTCATGTAATGGCTAGGTATTGAGTTCAAGCAAGACTGGGACAAAGTAGTTCGTCCAGCTATATTAATGAATTTCATTTTCCATGTCGCTAGTTTGGTTCTCATTTTGTCGATTATGAATTGGTAGTCCTTAAGTTTAGGGTATTCGAGTAGAATAGGAAAGCCTAGGTATGTGCCAAAGAAATCACTTCTTTTGATGCCTAGTTTATTGGTAATCTCCTTAATAAGGTATTGGGGATAATTGTTCGCAAAAATAATTTTTGATTTAGTATTGTTGATGCATTGATCTGATAAGTCGCAAAGAATTTCTAAACCTTTCTGGATGGTGTGGCATGATTTCATATTGACTTTGGCCATTAAGGTGAGATCCTCTGCAAAGAATAAGTGTGAGAACTTTGAACTTCTTTTCCAACGGTTATCGGATCCCAATTCCTAATATCGACTTGATAGTTTATGTATCTTGAAAGCATTTCTAGACATAGTATGAAGATATAAAGAGATAAAGGATCCCTTTGCCTGATTCCTTGGCTAGGTTCAAAAAAAGTAATAATGGAGCCATTCGCTAGAACTGCTATTGAACTACTCGATATGCAATTTAGAAGAAGTTTTTTGAATTTTGGAGGGAAGTTGAAATAAGTTAGAGTGTGATGGACAAAGGACCATTCTAATCGGTCAAAGACTTTTTCTAGGTCAATTTTTAGAATCATGTGGCTTTGTTTTCCTTTTAATTTTTTTAGTTTGGAAACTAGTTCTTGAATGATAACAACATTATCGGATGCCCTTCTATTTTTCATGAAGCTAGCTTGAAAGGGGCTGATAAGCTGATCAAGGAAAGGTTTTAGACGGTTTACCATGATTTTGATGATAAGTTTATAAATGGTATTGCAAAGGCCAATAGGTCTGAAATTCTTAATGTTATTTGCATTAGGGATTTTTGGAATTAAACAAAGGTAGGTTTTGTTTATGTCTTTGGGACCTCCTGATTTTTAAAAACATTGTGACATAAATTTGTAACTGATGGGCCCACAAAATATTTTTGAAAAAAGAAAGGGTGAAGACCATCTGGTCCCGGAGTTTTGAAGAGTTTAAAGGAGAAAATAACTCTTTTGATTTCACTATCTAGCAGAGGGCTGTCAAGAGAGCTTAGGTTTAAGAGGCTTTGAGAATAGTTGTTTTTGAGGGGGCTAATCCGGCTTGTCATGGCTTGTGAAGTAGTGAAAACCTTGGTGAAATAATTAAGGACATGATAGATAAGAAGATGAGGATCATTGATCCAATTTCTTTCATTATCTTTAAAGAAGTTAATTTTATTTCTTCTTTTTCTATTAGAGGCTGAGACATGGAAGAACTTTGTATTAGCATCTCCCTCATTAAGCCACATGACTCTAGATCTTATCCTCCAATAATCCTCTTTAACTTTGAGCAAGTCGTTGTAATCCTTTCTTTAATTCAGTTTCTAGGGTTTGGAGGAACCTACTATGGCCATAATGTTTAGAATTTTAGATACCATTAAGTCGAGCTAGAAGTCTTCTTTTTTTACCCATGATATCACCAAAGGTTTGGTTCTTCCAATCCTTAACTTTATCTATGAAATTTCGGCTAGCTCTAAAATAGTCCGTGTTATACCAATTACTTTGAACTAGGGTTTGGAATTCTGGATGTTTACACCAGAATGCTTCAAGTCTAAAGGGTTGTTTGTGATGTGAATTATTTCTAGGGATCAATTCTACTAGGATAGGGTTATGATCTGAATGAGTCTTAGGGAGGTGGATAACCGAACTTTTTGGGAATAAATGGACCCATTCCTCATCTCCTAGTACTTTGTCTAGTCTTTCCATAATGAGTCATTTATTCTTGTATCTATGGTTAGACGAAGTAAATTTGGAACCTTTAAAACCAAGATCAAATAAATTGGAATTGTTTATTTTTTACCGTAGAAATTTTGCTCTATTATCGTTAATTGATCTACCACCAAATTTTTCGTTCATACTCAAAATATCATTGAAATCTCCTCCTACCAACCATGGTCCATTGTAAGTCCTACTAATATTTTCAAGGTTTCCCCACATAATATTTCTACTATGTATATTAGTACTAGCATAAATAGCACTAAAAAGCCAATATTTACGAATAGGCAATACCTCAATTGTAGCATATATTTCTTGATCTCTACGGACGAAGTTTTGGACAGTGAATACCTCACTGTTGTATAGTATCATTATACCTCCTGCTTGCCCCTCCGCTGGCACCTCAATAAACTCCGTAAAACCAAAACCATTGAGCAACTCGGTGTGATTACCCATTCTTGTTTCCAATAGTGCTACCATGCAGGGCCGGTGGGTATCTATCATTTCCCTGAAGATCCTTATAAAATTATCATTATTTCCTCCCCTAATGTTCCAAGTGATGAAGTTTGTAGGTCGAATCATTGATAAACTAAGATTTGAGTTTGTTGGCTCCCCATTTTGTCTCACTGTCCCTAGCACTGGGTTTCTTCTCAGTGATGGAACTAGGATCATGGCCCTTTTGCCCACTGTTGGGTCCTGCGGAGGCCTTATGTCCATCGAGAATTTGTATAATGCTAGTGGGCAACTGAGTACATTCCTATTCTCTTGCCTCTCCGTAAAGAGAAATACTTTTACTTCGTCGAGCCTTGAGATTTCTAGGACTCTTTCTAAGAGTAGGTTTATGGGTTCCTCTTCCTCCATTTCTGCCTCTACTAGTGCTGGTTCTTGGTCCTGGTTTTGAGGAAGTGGTGGAGGTTGTTGGTGAGGTGGAGGAGCTGGTGGCTCCTGGACTGGAGACTTGAGTTGTTCCCAAGGCAGGAATATTGGGTTGAGTAAGGTTAGTGTCTCTGGTAGGAAGAAGGGCGTGTCTAGGAGGGCATTCTGAGGGTAGATAGGGTTGAAGTGAGGAGGCAAGTTCCATTGATTCCTCATTGCATGCACTAGTTGGGGGTTCATCGAGGATGCTAAAGGTTGAAGAATATTGTTGAGCCAGACCTGGTTGAGGTAATTGTTCATGGCCAACCTCATGCCCTCTGTTACCAGTTGAGCTAGATATTGTGTGTCGCGGAGTATGATGATCGAGTCCTGCCCATTGATTTGGATGTTGAACGAGCATGCATGGCCCATCAGGACCATTTCCATCCATGATACAAGTTGATAATCGTGTGGTTGTGGAGTTTGGACGTAAATGATCTGGGGATTTTCTGGTTGAGGGGGTAGTGGTGGAAGATTTTCCATGGTTTGGGTTCTGTGTTGGCGTAGAAGTTGAAGAAGCATGTGTCTTCTTCTCAAGAAGGAAGGTATTCTGGGCATGGTGGATAGGATCCTTGGTACTTTGTGAGTCTAGGGCAGGCGTGGAGGGGGGTGCTACTAGAGGAACGAGATCGATTGGTTGGTAGGTTAATAATTGGGGTTGCCTCTTGCCTGGCGTTTGGATGCCCAATGTGAGGTCTTATAGGGTGATTTTCCATGGATGTGGTATCCATTGCGTGCTCAAGGTTGGGAGACATTTGTCCTTCATTGTCTTCTTCTTTTGCAATTTGGATGGCATGCGTAGGGGTGGAAGGATTTCCAAATCCTAAAGAAGAATTTTGTTTTAGATTTACGGTTAAGGGAGCTATTTTACCGAATTGGCTGTTAGTAAGTTCATTAGTAATAAAAGGATCATGTATAGTTGGAGGGTTAGAATAGTCATTTAGAGGATTTTTTTGCATAGCATTATTTCTTGTCAAATTTTCCTTTTTGTTAGGGGCTGACACGTTATTTTCCAACATGGCAAAATCTACATTAGAAGAGGACATTTGTTCAATTGCATGGAAAATATTAGTAATTTCTTTTTGATTTACCTCCTCATTAGTGGTTTCAAGTAAAACCATTTACTCATCATTTAGAAGAGAAAAGTTGTTTTTTGTTGGAAAATTAGTATTCTTTTCCACCATTGTAGCCGTCTTATTTTCCTTATTTTTGTCAACCAAGGAAGTAGGTTTATTAGGTTCCTTGGTATTGTGTTGTAATATTTGTGTATCCATGTACTTACCAGTGTTAGCATTGAACAATTTAACTGAGATACCTGGGCCATTGGAGTTCTTGCTTGTATTTGCATTGAGATATTTTTGGTTACCTCTGGCACCTTGCTGCCTTCTTTTGGCAAATGATATTGTTTTCCCTTCTTCTTGGATGTTGTCTACCTTTGTTGTTTCTGATTTCCCCCTTATTGGTTCACCATTATCCTTGGTACTGTGTGAAATGTATATACATTGCCTTGTTGTGTGACCTAGTCGACCATAACTTATACAGAGGAAATTTTCTTCTTCATAATATATGAATTTTTTATGATGGCCTACAAAGAGGAAAGGTTGTACTGGGATTTCTAATGGAAGCTCCACACACAACCTAGCATAGCGGGCCCTTAGGGTGGTTGATGTACAAACGTCAATTTTTAATATTCGCCCAATTGCATTACCAATTTTTTCCAGAATTTTTCCGTCATAAAATTCTGTGGGTAATTGAGGGAGTCTAACCCATACTGCCGATGTAGTTACCCTTTCCTTTGTAGCTACAAAATTACATTTCCATTTTGTAATAGAGAGGAAGTGTCCATTGATGATCCAAGGACCTTGTTGTAATGCTTTGTCCATGTTTTCCTTTCTTTTGAATTTGATTATGTAATAATCCTCCCCTAGATCAATCAATTGGAAATCTTCGGTTGGCCTTTATAATTCTTGAATTTTTTTCTTTTAATAGTGGTGTAACATACGTTTCCCCACTAGTTTCACAATGATGGGATTTTTCCATCGCTCATAAATTCATTGACTCTCCTCTTCTATTAATGATATGAATTTGATACCCTATGTGTGTTCTATTAATGAGTGTTCAACCAAGTGCTCTTCTGAATTAATCACTGAAAGATCTATGTCGGGTTGATTTTCAGTTGATGTGAAGAAATTTGGATTAGAGGTTGTTAACGCATCCCTGAAGGATGGTTTTTTTGTATTGTTGTGATTGAGATTAGCTTGATCAATGTCAGGAGGTTTGGGTGGTATTGAGTCTTGGGTTGCATAAGGTTGAGGATCCATTGTGAGAGTGAGGTGGCTTCCTTGACTCTTGGATTTTTCCTGCAAAAGCTTTTCCAAGTTAAAACTGTAGCATAGTGATAGTGGAGTTCAAAAATTTAAAAATATATTATCTTCATCAATGGAAAAGTTTCAAGTTTCTCACCAAAAGCTTATTTATTACACAATTCATGTCCCTTTTGACAAGTATGAGATTTTCTGAGCTTAATGACGGGGTAAATTTCACAAATGGTCATATAATCATAATCTTTTCATTAAAGTCACATAACTTTGTTTTCTCACACAAAAATCATAAAACATTCACTAACTCACGCAAAAATCATAGTGACCAAAAAATATAATTTTGAGTAGTATTTTCTTATTTCACATTTTTTCGTTTTTTATTTTCAGTCTAATAAATAAAAATCTAATTAAAATATAAAAATATATTTTTTATCCTCTCCAAAAAAATAGCCGATAATGCATATAGAAATGCATATTATATATATTTTTTATTTAGCGAATGCAATTAATTTCGACCGACCGATGGAATGACCCGACCTAATACCCATATACATATATTAAAATAATATTAAATATGAATTCTTCCTCCATAACAAACTTAATTTGGAATGCATGAGATTTTAAAAAATAAATAAATAAATAAAAGGTATAGAGAGCACTCGAAATGAAAAATGTTGTAAATTTGAATGAAAATATTGAAAGAAAAATAGAAGATAGAAACGTCGCATTTTGAGGATTCAATTTTAGTATTATAATTTATGTATATGGGTATTATGTTGGATGGGTCGGGTTTGAGTCTTCCTATGTTAATTGAATTATTATTTATTAGATAGAAATACAACAACAACATACCCTGTATAATCCCGCAAGTGGGGTAGGGGAGGATAGTGTATACACATACCTTACCCCTACCTGGCGAGATAGAGAAATTATTTTTGATAGACCCTCGGCTCAAGAAAAGGTGAAAAGAGAGAGAAGGGAAAAAGACAACGAAGAAAGAGGAAGAAGAACGAATGAATAGGGAGACAAATGACGATAAGGAAAAGGAAAGACGACGACAACAACAACAACAAGAACAACAAGTAAAAGAAAAGGTAACATCAAATAGTAACAAATTGAAAAATATGATATGCGTAGCGAACAAAACAATAAGCAAATACTAGAGGTCAAAGAATACGAAAAAATAAGAGAGCTACTAATACTACAAAAAAAAGGGGAAACTCTCGATTACCTACTAGCCTTTTACCCTAATCTTCGACCTCCACACCCTTATACCCTGAGTCACGTCCTAAGTGAGTTGAAGTAGTGTCATGTCCTACCTAATCACCTCTCCTAAATACTTCTTTGTCCTACATCTACCCCTTTTCAGCCCGCCACGACCAGCCTCTCACACCTCCTAACAGGAGCATCCGTACTTCTCCTCTGCATGTGCCCGAACCATCTCAGCCTCAACTCCCGCATCTTGTCTTCCCTGGGGGCCACTCCCGCTTTGTCCCTAATAACTTCGTTCCTAATCTTTCTCTCCTGGTATGCGTACACATCCATCTCAACATCCTTATTTCTGCTACTTTAATACTCTGAACATGGGAGTTCTTGACTGGCCATCACTCGGTCCCGTACAACACAGTATGTCTAACCACCAATCTGTAGAATTTATCCTTAAGTCTTGGTGGAACCTTCTTATCACACAAAAAAACCATATGCGAGTCTCCATTTCATCCACCCTGCACCAATAAGGCGAGAGATCTCATAATCAATCTCTCTGTTACCTTGGATTATAGACCCGAGATACTTCAAACTAAACCTCCTCGGGATGACTTGGTGTAACGATCCGATCGGTCATTTTGAGAGTTAGAGACCCTATCCCCTATTAATTGCTTTCCCTATATCAATTTCTGCTATTTTAGTTTATCGGGATGAATTGTTGGGAGTTTCGGAGTGTTATGTGACACTTAGTCCCTGAATGATAGCTTAAGTCTTAGAATTTGGACTGTAGTTAGAACTGTGTGAAGACGATTCCGGAATGGAATTCCGTCGATTCCATTAGCTCTATTGGGTGATTTTGAGCTTAGGTGCGTGTCCGGAATGTTTTTTGGGGGTCCGTAACTCATTTAGGCTTGAAATGGTGAAAGTCGAATTTTTGATGTTTTGGACTGGTAGTGGAATTTTTTATATCGGGGTCGGAATCTGATTCTGAAATTTAGAGTAGGTCTGTAGTGTTGAATTCGGCTTGTGTGCAAAATTTGGGGTCAATCGAACGTAGTTTGGTTGGTTTCGGCGTCGATTGTAGAATTTTGAAGTTTCAAGTTCTTAAGGTTTGAATTGGAGGGTGATTCGGGATTTTAGCGTTGTTTGAGGTGATTTGAGGGCTCTACTAAGTTCGTATGGTGTTTTCGGATTGGTTGGTATGTTTGGTTGGGGTCCCGGAGGCCTCGGGTGTGTTTTGGATGCTCAACGGGTCATTTTTGGACTTAGAGAGTTGGCAGATTTTGCTGGTTTTTGTTGCATACGTTTGTTCTTCGCATTCGTGTAGAGGAGCTCACATTCACGAGGAAGAGCTGGATCAGGAAGAGAAATTACTCTTCGCGTTTGCGAGTATGGGGACACGTTCGCAAAGGGCTGGCCATCAGAGTATTGCGAACGCGTAAATGGCATCACATAGAGGAAATGGAGCAACTGGGTCCTTTATGGATTGTTCTACGCGTTCGTGTAGTATTGGTCGCGTTCGAGAAGCTTTGGGAATCAGAGGTTATGCGTTTGCGAGTGGACCTTCGCATTTGTGAAGAGGGATTTTTGGATCAGGAAAGTGTTACCCTACGCGAACGCGAGTGAGTGGTTGGTAGAAGGCGAAATTTGGAGAGATTTTCGGAGGAAGTTATCAGGTAATGATTCCTAATTCCTTTTTGGTTAAATTCCACTAATCTACTCTTGATTTCATCATTAGTTTTGGTTTTTTGGGTGAAAATTGGGGGACAATTGAAGAAAGTTCTTAGGCCAAAATTTGGGATTTTGATCGAGATTTTGGTATCGGTTTTGAGTGAATTTGGTATGGTTAGACTCGTGAGTGAATGAGTGTTCGGAATTTGTGACTTTTACCTGATTTCGAGACGTGGACCTGTGGAGGCTTTTTGGACGTTTTCCTATTTTTCTTGCCTTAGCTTCGAATTCATTAGCTATAATAGTTACTTGTAGTTATATTTATGTTATGTAATTGATTTGATTAGATTTGGGACATTCAGAGTTGGATACTCGTGGAAAGAGCGTGGTTTCAGATTGAATTGAGCTTGGTTTGGGTAAGTGGCTTGCCTAACCTTGTGTGGAGGAACTTCCCCTTAGGATTTTTGTATTGTTTGATATATGAGCACCGTGTATGTGAGGTAACAAGTACGTACATAAAATATTATTGTAAAACTCCGTTTCCACTAAATCACAGCCTGTTTTTGTCTTATTTGAACTACACTAGTATATGTAATTACCTTGTTTAGATTAGGAAAGCATGTCTATGTGTGTTGACTGCCTATTTGAACCCTGTGCATCATGTTTAGTGAAACCCCCTATTTTTCCTTGAAATGGACATAGCCTAAACTGTAGATTGCATTGTTGTAATTGTTTTAATTATTGATTGAGCTGCATATTTACTTTGGGACTACGGAACGCATTTCGGGAGATCCCCCAACACTGCATATTTAATTTGGGACTATGGACGTATTCCGGGAGATCCTCCAGCACTGCATATTTACTTTAGGACTACAGACGTATTTCGGGGGATCCCCCAACACTGCTTATTTACTTTGGGACTATGGACATATTCCGGGAGATCCCCCAGCATTTGCGTACTTACTTTGGGACTACGGGACGGTATCCCGGGAGATACCCCTATTGTTATAACTTGTTCTGAGCTGAGAACTTTTTGACTTCTATTTACTGTAGATATCCATGATTTATTTACTGTAATATATATCTCTTACTGCTTAAATTCATTATATTTATGCCGGTAGGACCCTGACCTGGCCTCATCACTACTCGATCGAGGTTAGGCTTGGCACTTACTAGGTACCATTGTGGTGTACTCACGCCCTTCCTGCACATATTTTTCGTGTGCAGATCCAGGTACTTCTCGTCCGCCTCAGTATTAGTCAGTAGCAGCAGCACCAGAGACTTCAAGATATATCTGCACGCGTTAGCAGATCCTCGGAGTCCCCCTCTATCTTTATTTGTTTTCCTTCCTGTACTTCTTAGACTCCTGTATATCAGATTGTAGATAGTTTCGTAGAGCATGTGACTTATGGTTCCAGGTTTTGGGAAGTGATATGTATATTTGGTAATTGGCTTTACTTATATATGCCGAGCGGCATTTTTTGCCTTATATAGAAATTGTGAAGCTTAGTTGGTTTTCAATATTCTTTACTTTTGGTTATTTTAATGTGAATAGGCTTACCCAGTCGTAGCGACTAGGCGCCGTCACGATGCCTTTCGGAGGGGTAAAGTGGGTCGTGACAAGTTGGTATCATAGCTCTAGGTTCATAGGCATCATGAGCCACAAGCCGGTTTATTAGAGTCTCGCGGATCGGTGCAGAGACGTCCGTACTTATCTTCGGGAGGCTATGTAACTGTTAAGAACAATCATACTTCTTTGATTTCCTTGTCGTGCGAGTTATTGGCATCAAAATTCTAAAAATTTCTATTCTATTCTTTCTCACATATGGTGAGGACCCATACCGGGAGGACCGACGATCAGGCACCCGAGACCCCTGCCAGAGCCGCTAGAGGCCGGGTTCGGGGTAGAGGACGACCACGTGGTGCAACCCGAGCACCTGCACGAGCTGCGACAGAGGAGCCCCCAACACCTCTAGCTGGAGGTAGGGGTGGGCATATTTCGGTCGGAACCGAATAAATCGACCGAAACGAAATAATTTTATTTCGGTTTCGGTTATTCGGTTTGTTCTGTCGGTTTCGGTTTAAATTTTTAAAGTTTAAATTTTTCGGTTCTGTAACGACCTGGTCGGTCGTTTTGATAGTTAGCACTCCGATCCCCTAATAATTGATTTCCCCATTTTTATATCTGCCTATGGGACTTGTAGGAATGATTAGTTATGAATTTCAGAGAGTTTTTCGACGCATAAGCCCTATATATGAGTTTATGCTTTAGAAATCGGACCGTAGTTGGAACTGTGTGAAGACGGATCCGGAATGGAATTCTGTCGACTCCGTTAGCTCCGTTGGGTGATTTCGGGGTTAAGAGCATGTTCAGAATGTGTTCTCGAGGTTTGTAGTAGATTTAGGCTTGAATTGGCGAAAGTTAGAATTTCGGCGATTTCGGCTGATAGGTGAAATTTTGATATCGGGATCGGAATGGAATTCGAGAGTGGTTGTAGGTCCGTAGTGTCATTTATGACATGTGTGTAAAATTTGAGGTCATTCAGACTAGTTTTGACGTGTTTCGGCATCGGTTGTAGATTTTGGAATTTTCCTAAGTTCTTAGGCTTGAATTCATGCATAATTCTTGATTTTGGTGTTGTGTGATATGTTTTGAAGGCTCGACCAAGTTTGAATGAGGTATTAGGACTGGTTGGTAGGTTTGGTCGAGGTCCCGGGGGCCTCAGGTGTGTTTCGGATGCTCAACGGGCATTTTTAGCCTTGTGTGTAATTGCTGGTTTTCTGGTGTAAGTGCATCAAACTTTTGTTCATCGCGATAGCGTGCGGGAGTTCGCGATCACGTAGAGGAATTTAGGCCAAGAAGTATTTTGTGCATCGCGATCGCATGAAATGGTACACGATCGTGTAGAGTAGGCAGCTTGACCTCTGCGTTCGCATGGGCTTTATCGCGTTCACGTAGAGTATTTGAGGGCGCATGTGGGTTGCTCTTCGCGATCGCGATTGGTTGTCCGTGATCACAGTGAAGAATAGGGACTGGGCAAAATCTTAAAACCCAAAATCGAGGGTTTGAGCCATAATTCATATTTTGATCTTGGAAGCTCGGGAAAGTGTGATTTTTGAAGATATTTTCACCTGGGCGATTTGGGTAAGTAATTCCTACTCGGTTTAGACTAATTTTCATGAATCTATGAGTAAATCCATCCTTTAATTTTGAAAATTTGGTGGAAATTGGGGAAAAATTGTATAAAGTTATTAGGCCAAGTTTTTGGGTTTTGATTGATATTTTGGTATCAGATTACTGTAAAATTGGTATGGTTAGACTCGTGGGAAAATGGGTGTTCGGAATTTGTGATTTTTACCCGATTCCAATACGTGGGCCCGGGGGATATTTTCGGCGATTTTCCTAAATTCGCGTATTAGCTTCGAATTTATTAGTTAGATTACTTTCTTAAAGTTATATTTACATTATGCAATTGAGTTGAATAGATTTGGGCCATTTGGAATCGGGTACTCGTTGCAAGAACGTGATTCCGGGTTGAATTGAGTAGTAGAGGTAAGTGGTTTGCCTAATTCTGTGTTGGGGACTTCCCCTTTAGGATATTTAATGCTAAATGTTGTGAGGGCGCTGTGTACTTGAGGTGACGAGTACGTACACAAGCCATTATTTCAAAAAAATCTCATTTTTTCCTCACTAAAACATAAATTGTTTCCTCTTCTATGAACTTGCTCTCATATGATATATTGTTTAGTTTAGATTAGGAAAGCATGCTTACGTGCCTAATTGCCTACTTGATTTTTCTATGCTCCATGCCTAGTTAAGCCTTTATCTGCCTTATCTGTGATTCGTATAAATTGTGTAATTTCGATGTTATGCTTGTCATTCATCCTGCGTAGCATATTTACTTTGGGACTACGGACGTATTCCGGGAGATACCCCTGTACTGCATATTTATTTTGGGACTACGAACGTATTCCTAGAGATCCCCCCCGTACTACATAATCATTTGTAACTACGGGACAATATCCGGGGAGATTCCACTTTGTGATATATTGTGTTGAGCCGAGGATTTTCTTTACTGTAAAACTTATATTATTTTTCTTAAATTGTTTACTGTAGACATTATCTATATTTTGTACTGTTTTAAACTGACTTATTTAGAAATCCAGTAGAGCCTTAACCTAACCTCGTCACTACTTGACCGGGGCTAGGCTTGGCACTTACTGGGTACCAAATGCGGTGTACTCATGCCCTTTCCTGCACATGTTTTTCGTGTGTAGATCCAGGTACGAGCTATCAGCCTCGTGGTTAGTCGCTGCTGCTGATTCTAGGAGACTGCAAGGTATTTCTGCCGCGTCCGCAGAATCCTCCGAGTCTCCTTCTATTCTATCTTGTAGAGACGTTCTTATGTACTTTTCCAGTTTTTGTTAGAGCTACAGTAGTGTTAGAAGCTTGTGACTGTCTGTGATATTCTAGGTTTTGGGAAGTTATGTTTTGTATGAGATGAGCGGCCATTACGTTACTTATGTCATAGCCCTTATCCCCAATATTGCTTGCGTTTTATTTCGATTTTTTCCTCGTTATAGTAGGTTCACCTAGTCGAAGAGACTAGGTGCCGTCACGACACCTTTGGAGGGTAAACCGGGTCGTGACAGGTTCGATTTTCTGTTATTAAGTTATTTAGTTCGGTTACCTGAAAAATGGAATTATTAGCATATAGGTTCTTTAAGTTATATATAGGCTAAGACCATAGGTAATAAATTAATACTATTAGGTCCAATCTTATCGAAAACTCAACCCAATTAAGTAAGTCCATCAACTTCCCAATCTTAAAGAATTTCACTCTATCAAAACTTCCATAGCATATATGATAGATACCGAGAGGATTTCACACGGAGTTGTAATTTACACTATGTTTGAATTTTATGATCCATAATAGTGTGCAGAGTTTAGTCTATTTTTTTGATAAACACAATATTTCCAACAATTTTGAAGTTTTGGTAAAAAATAACAAATTCGCCAGTCCTATTATTACATAGAAGGAGCCTAATATGATAATGTTCAAACCGAAAACCGAACCGAAATTAGAAAAATTGAACTGAACCGAACTTATTTCAGTTCAGTTTTGGTTACTACTTTTACAAAACTGAATAACCGAACCGAATTTCTTCAAACCGAACCATACCGACCGAATGCCCACCCCTAGCTGGAGGGCCCGCACTGGAGATCCCTATTGCTGCTCCAGCCCTTCAGGAGACCTTGGCTCGGTTCATGAGCATGTTCAGCACTTTGGCTCAGGATGGGCTGATTTCGATAGCTCCATCCACATCTCAGGGGGGTGGGGGCACAGACTCCCGCAACCCGCACTCCTGAGCAGAGGGTCCAGGTTGATCAGACCCCAAAGTTTATTCCTATGCCTCTAGTGGCTCTAGTTCAGCATGAGACCAGTGTAGCTGCTTCTGAGGCAGAGCAACTCATACTTGAGAGGTACAAGAAGTACCACGCACTTATTTTCAGCGAACTAGCTTCAGATGTTGCGCAGGGTTTTCTTGAGGAGTGTCATCGTATTTTCCGCACTATGGGCATTGTGGAGACTAGTGGGGTTTCTTTCTCTGTTTCCAGCTGAGGGGAGCAACCTACGAGTGGTGGCGTGCCTATGAGCTGAGTAGTCCGGATGAGGCAACCTCACTCACTTGGACTCAATTCTTAGATATGTTCTTGCGTGAGTATGTCCCTTAGATCCGAAGAAGGTGAAGGCAGTGCAGAATTGGCCTAGATCATCATCAGCTACGGAGATCCGCAGTTTCCTTGGTTTGGCGGGATATTACCGTCACTTTGTAGAGGGATTTTCATCCATTACAGCACCTATGAGCAGGCGACCTAGAAGGGTGCTCCGTTCAGGTGGACCAAGGAGTGTGAGGAGAGCTTTCAGAAACTTAAGACAACTTTGACTACAACCCCAGTATTAGTATTGCCCACATGTTTGGGTTCTTACAATGTCTATTATAATGCCTCGAGGATTGGCCTTGGAGCAGTATTGATGCAGGACGGTATGGTGATTGCCTACGCGTCCAGGAAACTGAAGGTGCACTAGAAGAATTATCCTGTCCATGATCTCGAGTTAGCATCCATTGTTCACGCCTTGAAGATCTGACGTCATTATTTGTACAGTGTTCCTTGTGAGATGTACACTGATCACCGGAGTTTGCAGCACCCGTTTAAGAAAAATGATCTTAATTTGCGTTCAGTGGAGGTGGTTGGAGTCACTTAAAGACTATGACATCACTAAATTGAACCACCCGGGGAAGGCCAATGTAGTGGCCGACGCCTTGAGTCACCGGGCGGAGAGTTTGGGGAGTTTGGCATATCTTCCGGGCAAAAGAGAGGCCCTTAGCATTAGATGTTCAGTCCTTAGCCAGCCCTTTCATGAGATTGGATATTTCAGAGCCGAGCCGAGTATTGGCTTGTTTGGTCGGTCAGTCTTCCCTTTGTGACCGCATCAGAGAGCGCCAGTATGATGATCCCCATCTTCTAATCCTTCAGGATAGGGTTCGGCGAGGTGATGCTAGAGATGTGCCCATTGGTGATGATGGTTGTTATACCCTATTTTAACATGGGTTAAATTAGAATATAACATATTGGTAATTTGAAAGGTTTTAATTAATTAAATAGAGTCGCCACATAATTATTTTAATAGTGAATTAGGACACCTAATTACTAAATAATGCAGTAAAGTTAATTCAATTTTATGGTCTGCTTAACTTTAGAAATTCTAGGTAAGGGTTCTAATTAATCTTATAGGGAAGGTTATGAAGGCACCCTATATGATCTGTTAACTACGGTTAAACGGCCAAACTTAGGTTAATTAATGGCAAAAAAAGTGAATCCAAAAGAATCTCAATGGACTAGGACAACTTTTAAAAAGAAATCAAATTTCAAATCCAAATCTGAATATCTTGAATTAGCAAAATATGCTTAGGTTTCAAAATAGGCTAAAACGTTTCATGTTGGATTGAAATTTTATTAAAACTAAAGTTGAGAGAAATAGCCTTTTTTACTCAGGAAATGGATCAAAGTTTCGAAGTAGTTTAGTTAAATATCCAACTCAAATTTATCAAAAAGCTTATCGTAAAGAAAACGTCCTTTTGACTAAAGAGTCAATTAATTTAAAAATATGTTCAAATTCTGTCGTAGCTTATAAAAATAGTTTATCAAAGTTCAAAAAAGAATAAAGATTCAACTGGTAACTATCTCCCCAAAACTCTGAGTGCATTATATCCTTCTAAATCCTTTTTTCAACAAAATACTTTTCCAAACTAAAGTTGTAATTTTAAATGATAAAATTAATCATCAATTATAGGTTCAAATAAAATAAATCACATAGATTAACAACATCGGACAGAGTAAGTAGAAAACAAAAGTCGCCATAGGTGACCCCAAGCAATTTTCCTTGTTTTTCTCGCTATCCGGAGCTCTAAGGAAGATGGTATGCAATGACTTCATGTGGTGATAGTAGCATTGAGTCTCTATGAGACTCCATTGCGAGAGTTTCGAATTAATACCTCAGTTGCTCCAGAGTGTACATATAAAAAAAGAAATAAAGATAAAGAATTAGATCAGTGAACTATTGATTCTTTAAAATTGATAAGAGATAAAATGGATAAAGTCTTATCCAGTTTGCAAACAACTTTTTTAAAACTAGAAACTCATGCTAATAGGTTGTCAATTTTGTGCTAATTCTTCGCTAATTAAATCCATTTAATGTGTTCGAAATAAAATCGACTACAAACAAGACACCTATAGTAAAGTCTAGGAGACATCGCAAACTCATGAGGGGGCTTCACTAAAAATTCTAATAGGTATATCAGTTTGACAGAGTTCTCATTAAATCAACCACTACCACATCACATGCTATTTAATCTTTTTTTGGTTTAAATACGAACTTTTCATTCATTAACTCTTTCTATTACATAGATTAAGAGACCCATTGGGCTCATTCATAGGTACTGCCACCATACAATTTACATTAGGGATGCAAGTTACAAAAGAATTTCCAAGTTCAACTAATTTAGAAAATGTTGTAGTAGATACTAGTCTAGAATATGTGCAGCCAATTCTGTCATCATGGACCGTTTTCAAGAGAGAATTCGGGTGTTGTTCCAAAAGAGATAGTGGGATGTTGTTCGCTTGCTTGGATCCCTTGGTGTCCAAAAAGTGTGCAACTTTGTTTCCCTCCCTGAAGTTATGCCTGATCGGCGAATTCTCCAGTTTCTTCAGTAATGACCTGCACTCAGTAACCAAGTTAGAATAAATTGGGCAAGTGTCATTTTCAAGTAAACAAAGTATATCTGTTGCATCCGTTTCAATTTCTAAGTTCACAGTTTTTTTTTCAAAAGCAAGTTGAAGTCCAATTTTGAGAGCTAGGAGCTCCGTGTAGGCAGGCGTGTAGGCAATAGCAGGTTTGTAGTAACCCAAAATCCAATGACCTTGGCTATTCCTAAAGATTCCGCAAATGCCTCTTTTTATATATTTCCCTTTGAAGGCACCATCTATGTTGAGCTTTAGGGAAAAATTTGTTGGCGGTAGCCATTTGATAGAGATAGCAGTAGTTGGGGGGTGACGTTTGGGGAGTTAGTGCAGTACTTAAATTCTTTGCACTGTATGATAACCATGTCGAGCGGCAGTTGATTGCATTTGTTGTTGAACAAATTCTTATTTATATCGAGCCACAGGTTCCAAATAGCAAATGGGAAGAAAATGTCCCAAGAGATACCCCACTGATCCAGAGCTATATTAAAGCCTTTTAAATTAGTGAGCCAATGGTCACGGCTGTGGTGAAGGGGAGTAGGTTGAGGTGTATATCACTCCAGAATGTAGAGGCTATGGGGCAATGGAAAAAAAGATGAGTAATTGTCTCTTCTGATCCTTTGCATATAGAACAAGTAATGTCAATATTAAGTCCAATTTGATGTAAATATTTGTTGGTGGGGATCCCATTATGGGAACATTGCCTATTTTATTTTATGCAGAGTGTTATGCTTCCATATCCATTTGAATTTAAAGTTGTTGGCATGCGGCGAAGAGATGAGCTTATAAGTAGATCTGGTGAAAAATATATTGTTTAAGGTTAGGGACCAACTGGGAATATCTCTAGTAATGTTAGTGAAGTCAAGATTAATGAAGAGGATTTTGTTCTTTATTCTTGTCGGCAGAGTAAGGGATAGCTTGGAGAGATCCCAATTGTTTGCCGTCCAAAGATCTTTGACTTTGAGGGCATGGTCATTTTTATTCATAGGCCCATATATGATGGTATTTAACGGTGGTAGCCCCAGAATCCATGCAGAGGACCAACAATTGATGTTACTTGGACCAATAATCCATTGCAAGCCTTGGTTGTAAATATTCCAACCTGTTAGGATATTATTCCAGACGAAGGAACGAGTGGTGGGGTTTCTCTTATGGCTGTAATTAGTGATCAAAGTCGTGGCCCATAGCGAGCTTGGATTATTGAAGAGTCTCCAGAAAAGACTGGCTAGAGAAGCCAGTTTTTTCCAGCCGATTTCCTGAGACCCAGGCCCCCCCCGCATGCTTAGGCTAAGTGACCGTTGACTATTTAATATAGTGGATGTTTCTTTTCAGAGTGGTAGAGCCCCTAATGAATTCTCTTTGGTTTTGTCAATTTGCTTTAGTATGGAGGCGAGGAGCATGATATATTGCATTGCGTGGTTTGGGATAACATTGAGGGTTGATCTGGCAAGGGTTTTTCTACCTACAATTGAGAGAAAATTTGTTTTCCAACTGGCAAGTTTGGTGTTCATGTTGTCAATGATGTAGCAAACATCAGAAGCCTTGGGTTTGCGGTTGAGGATGGGGAAACCCAGATATTTGTCGAAATTATCACTGATTCGAATGTTGAGAATATGAGCAAGGTGAGTTTTGGTTTGAGTATCACAGTTCCGATAGAAAATGATTTTTGATTTAGAATTATTGATTTTTGTCCCGAGAGTTGTGAGAAGAAAAAGAGGCTATGCTTACTTGTGTGGACGGACTTTAAGTTGGCATTGGCTGCGAGAGTTAAGTCGTCTGCATAGAATAGGTGAGAGAGGGGTGGGCCAATGGGATTGAGTTTTATTGGGTCCCAAATACCAATGTTAACTTGATGATTAATGTATTTGGACAATAGTTCCATGCAAAGTATGAAGAGGTACGAAGACATTGGATCACCTTGTCGAATGCCTCATGATGGCTGGAAAAATTCAGTTTTGGAGCCACTGACTAAAATAGCAATTCTAGAAGTGGTGACACATCTCATAATAAGTTTAGTAAATACGCGGTGGGAACTTGAAGAAGAGTAAGAACTATAAATGAAGGACCATTCAAGTCTGTCTAAGGCTTTTTCTAAGTCAATTTTTAGGAGGACCTTTCCTTGGCGACCCTTGATTTTTTGGAAGTGGTTTATAATTTCCTGAATAATTATGGCATTATCACTGGTTGTTCTACCTTTGAGAAAACTAGATTAGTATGGGCCAATTAGTTTATGAAGAAAGGGCTTGATTCTGTTCAAAATAATTTTTGTGATAACCTTATAGATAGTGTTGCATAGACCAATGGGACGAAAGTTGTTGAGATTATTGGCATTGTGAAACTTAGGGATGAGGCAGATAAGTTTAGGGTTTCAGGAATGGTAAGGTTATTGAAAATATTATGGCAGCATGGTAATACGGAATTTCTAACAATGTGCCAGTACCTTTGATTAAAAAAAGGGTGAATACTGTCAGGGCCAGGTGCCTTAAAGGGTTTGAAGGAAAAAATTGCACGGGAAACTTCAAAGTCTTTTAAGGGGCTGTCCAGAGGGGAGAGATCTAAGTTGTCAAAGCTAGTATGAGAATTATGGATAGCCTGAAGAGGTGTTTCTATGTGGTCAGTTTGGAAAGCTCTTTGGAAATGTTGGGAGGTATGACTTAGAATTTGGGTCGGGTCATTCATCCAATTACCCTCACTGTCTTTGAAGAAGGAGATATTATTCCTTCTTCTGCGGTTAACTACACTAAGGTGGAAAAATTTGGTGTTGGCGTCCCCGTCATTGAGCCAGTTTAAACGGGAACGGATTTTCCAGTAATCTTCCTCTATTTTTAGGATGTTGTTATAATCGGATATAAGTTCATTTTCTAGAAGATGGAGGAATTGGCTAGTTGGGTAATGCGTTGAGGATTGAATTCCTTGAATTCTTGCAAGGATTCTTTTCTTCTTTTTGTTAGAGTCCCCGAAGGTGGCTTTTTCCCAGAGTGTAACACTATGTTGAAAATGGTTTGTGGCTTTAAGAAGATGCCTGTCTTGCTAGGAGTTTTTTACTATAGTGTCAAATTCTGTGTGGTAGCACGAGTAGGTTTCAAGCCTAAAGAGTTTTCTACCAAAGGGGCCCTAGTTCTTTTAAATTGGAGAAGAATTGGGGCATGGTTTGAGTGGGTCTCGGGAGGTGGGTGATCAGGGCATCGGGGTATTGTTTGATCCATATGGTATTGGCAAGACATCTATCTAATCGTTCTAAAATTAGACCCCCTAAATTTTTCCTACAGTTAGTCCAAGTGTATTTTGCACCTTTAAATCCTAGGTCAATTAAATTGCAGTAGGTCACACAAGACAGAAAATGATAAGACCAGTTAGAATTAATAGGTCTTCCGCCCCATTTTTCATTTTGGGATAGGATCTCATTAAAATCCCCTCCCACTAACCACGACCCTTGAAAGGTATCAGATATGGTACAAAGACTATCCCAAAGATTTGCGCATATTAAGGCAGGTACTAGCATATAAAATACTAATAAGACAAGGAGGTTGTATAAGGGATACCTGGAGCATTGCATGGATTTCTTGGTGGGATCTGCTTATAAGATTTAAGGTAACTAGGTTTCCATACCAAATCACCACAATCCCTCAAGCATGGCCTACGACTGGGACCTCCAACATATCAGTAAAGTGAAACTCATCACGGAGAGGAGCATGGTCAGACATTTTGGTTTCCAATAAGGCAACCATGGTTGGGTTATGAGTGTGAAGCAACTCCCTGAAAGTCCTTTTAAATTCATCATTGTTCGCGCCACGAATGTTCTAGACAACTAGACTCATTGATCTATTCATTAGGGTTTGGTTTGGGTTGAAGTGGCTGTTCCCTATCCCCTCGAAGAGAAGGTGAGTGGTTTGCCTTAGAGATGGGCTCAATACTACTGCATAATTCCCTGTTGCTTGTAGAATAGGAGGTCTGATGTCGATGGAGCACTTGTAGAGTGCTACTGGACACCAGAGAATATATTTCGTGTCCTCAATTTCTTGGATAGCATGAGAGCTGCTTTTCTGATGCTTGAAATTTCAGTGAACGATCCCCTGACCGGTGGGACTATTAGTTCCTCTACTATCTCTTCTGGTATCTCTGGATCTTCTTGTTCTTTCTCGTTGGGAGGGGGATGTTGATTTTGGATGTCCATGGGAATCAGATTGTGTTGGGGAATTGGTTGCCATGGGTAGAAGATTGGGTGGTTGGTCACTTGGTCGACTAGAGTGAAGAAATGGAGTTGGTATAGTAGTTCCATATTGTTGAGTGGATTGAAGTGGTGCATTAGATTCCAATGGGCTTGCATGTTTTGGAACAGCCAGGCGCTATGGTTGGGGCTAGTGGGTCTAGGACATTGGCTAACTACATATGATTGATATAGTTCCCCATTGCTAGGGTCATCCCTTCCAAAATTAGTTGTGCTAAGAAGCTCGAATTTTGTAGCATAATACAAACTTGTTGACTATTGATGATCATCAAGAAGAAGGCTACATGGCCTTGGAGACCCTGTTCGATCCAGGTTTGGGGGTATTGGTTGGGATTCGGTGGTGGTGATACAAAGGTTGGTGGATGGAATGGGATTTGAGGTGGAAATGGGGGGAAATTTTTCCATTGATGTCTTTAGAAGAAGTTATGAAAGGATTTGTGTTTGGGATATGGAAGTGTGGCCGGACAGTGTGTGTTGGGGAGTAAGATATAGGGGGAGTAGTAGAGTGTAAACTTGTTTCTAATGATTGCAAATCTAATGCCTTAGATTATGCATGCATGGAAGATTGGGAAGATTGGGGAAGTGGTTTATCAGTGATTGGTGGGATAGTATCTATTGACATTTGGCTAGAACCATTTGCCAAGTGTTTCTCTAAAGCAAGGTTTCTTGAGGAAGAGGGGGTATTTGGCGTGTAAAGAGGTGGATAGGGAGATTTGGGATGGCAAGTGGATTAGGGATATATTTGCTTGGGTTGGGGCTGCCACTTGTATCCATTTGAGTGGCGTGGACAGTGGGGTCCAAAGTGGACATAGGAGTTAACAAAAGGGAATATTTGTCACTGTGAGTGACTGACTGGGTTTCGTCTGAGTTGGAGGTGTCGCGCCCCTTTTTCCCCCTTTCGCGGGGTCCGGGTTTCGACATGGTTTGGGACAACTCATTTTCTTTTGGGAAAGCGGTATGGAAATTGAAGAGTCGCCACCTAAAGGATTTAAGGTGCGTTAAGGCACCTAATGCAAGTAACTCATGAACCGGTTTACATTACCGGAGATTGGGTAAGGGCTTGAAATTACCTTGAGGGGAAGGAGTTAGGCGCCCCTCGAGGTGCACAACGGTGAATCCCAACCAAACTTATTTTGTGAATTAGTCAATTAAGCAAGTAAAGCAGTCTAAGCACACATATGGATTACAAAAATGGGAATAAAGGGGTCCTAGGTTTATTAGACTATAGGATCTACAATACTCGGTAAACCTTCCTCAACTAGAGAGGTTACACGTAACATTAGAGCACAATGCATCATATCCTTTACTACCCAATTACCCTCCCCTTTGTGGTTATATAAGCGATTCTAATTAAACGTATTCTATGCGTGCATTACCCGTCCCACACTTACGGTCCTGGAGGTGTTTAGGACCTCTAATTAAGGCAGTTCTAGACTCTCCTAAAGTGATTAAAAGGATAAAATCTAAGCGACAATTAAAAGAAGTAGGACTGTCAGATAAAGGAACAGTTAAGGAGGGGGGGGTCACATTTACTTCCACAAATAAGCAGTCAATTACACGTCTCAAACAACAATATTTCAGATACTTTAAGAGTCCTAAAGCAGGATATCTAGGTGAGCATGACAAACAGAATATATGAAACATTGTGTTAAAGCGAGACAGTGGAGACCTAATCAGTTTGCCTACTGATTTTAGGACTTGCTGAACCTGAGCAGTTCGCAAATAATTAAGCAAATCATAGTTTTACAATTTGCAAGAATTCAATTATCCTACAGGCTTGCCTAGGCGTGGATATGAGATATCCTATAAACATGATTTCTAATGGCTAATCAGAGCTATAATAAACCAACATACGATTTTAAGCAGGCAGTTTGGTTCATTATGTCCTATAGGAATGTTGTCTAGGTGCTGAAAGAATAATCACAAACGTTACAGAACTGATTATATATACTTATCTCTATAAGAATGATATCTAGGTGTTGGAACTTCTTTTATACTTATTCTTATAGACATGGTTGCTACTGAAGAAAATGATTTTATACGATCTAGATATAGGCGTGGTATTTAGGCGAGTGCGACAAAAGCCCTACATCATGGTTTCTAATGAACATAAGAGAATGATCGTGATTTTTAGACAGAGTTAATAGCACCCTAGTGACAGGATTTGTAAGCAGGCATGATGTAGGCAGAAATTTTTAGGAAAGTAGAAGTTTTAGAACAAACGATATGATACACCTATAACATGTTTTCTAGTGCACAAGACAATCTTAAAAGCATGGTTTCTAATCATAATCCTAGGAGCATGATTTCTAATGAAAATAATCATAATAATCCTAAGAGCATGATTTCTAATGCAAATAATCATAGTAATACTAAGAGGATCTGGTTTCCCCACAAAAATATATAGAAGTCCCTCCCATTTTTACTAATATCCCCAATATCTGTTTTACAAGAATTATTATTATAGACCATTCGATAAATGAATTGCAGGATAAATAATACTATACTATAGGGAGCCTGGATAGGCCCAAAATAAAACCTGGAGGATCAGGCCTTCAACCAAATCCAAAGTACCATATCTCATAGTGTCCAAGAGAGTGTGCTGGTGCGTCAAAGTTCCCAAGGGACTCAGGGACCCTGGGGAATGCTCACACCAACGATCCTTTAAAGAAAACAGTTTTTGTGCACTGTGGAAGAGCCAGCCCTAGTGTGTCAGAGTTCGGAGGAGTCTCATGGACTCCTAGTTTGTGCTCACACTGGAGGGGCAAGACCCTAGATATTCTAAGAGTAGGAGTGAAAAAGTAGTGTTTGGAGAGTAGAAATAGTTTGAAGAAAACAGTTCAGAAGTGAAAACAATTTGGAAGCATTATCAAAGCAAAGGCTTTAGCAAACAAACAACAAACATAGTCATAAAGTTTCAAAGCAAAGATTCATATCGCCCAGATTTAGCTTAGCTCATTAGTTAACACTGGGTGGGCACATAGAATGCTAAGATCAAACAACTACACAAATAAGGGGTAGCAGGGGTTAGGAACATAGAAATCCTTAACCAAGGACACATGAAACTAATCAGAGACTAAAGCATGCTAATCAACACCAAGCAAATTTACATATTATGACAGCCAAATACCATAGCACTCAATAGGATCTAGTGATGATAATTAGAAGCAATAGACAGTAAGCACATAAGTTTAACGAGCCAGGGCACATAGCAGAAGTAATCATACCGACTTAAAGCAGTAGAAAGGAAGAACATATATCTTAAATGGAGGAGCGTCATGCTAACAGTTCATAGAGAGGACATGGATTTAATTGCACAGAAGTGGTCATACTAGTCGAGGTTAATTGACAGGAAAGATAAGAGTCTTAGACTCAAAAGTAAACATGCTGGTTTAAAGCAATAAACAAGAAAGGTTGAAACTTAAACACGGAAGTAAACATGTTGATCTGGAGCAATAAGCAGGAAAGATTGAAACCTCGACATAGAAGTAAACATGTTGGTTTAAGCAATAAACACGAGAGATTGAAACTTAAACAGAAGTAAACATGTTAATTAAGGTGATAACCATGAAAGAGACAGAGTTGAACACAATTTCAGATATGCTAATTGAAACACAGAAGAGGCATGGATTCGACAGAAGTAAAGCAACAGATGAGAGAGCATATGTTCATGTTTTCATAGCATAAATAACGACATTAGGAATAGAAACATACCGATTAAAGGAAGAAAATAGATGGTGAAAGTATGCACGATTCAGTGTTCTAGCCTTGGTTTTCAGCCGGCTAGACAATATAGTAAACACAAGTACCAGAAAGATGAGAGCAAAGTGTGTGAGTGTGTTTTGTGAACTATTGTTCATGTTTGAGGAATCAGAATGAGAGTGTATATATAGCACTTAGTGAGGTAAAACAAATAAGGTAAAGAGGAAATCACAGTTCTTAAAACAAGGGTAATCAAATAAATCAATCAGCCAATTAGGGAATCAATTCCTATAGAGAAATTCGAAAGAGACTCCTTAAATTGGGGAGAGTCAATTAACGGTACAAAATTAGGGCTCAAATAAGGCAAGAAATCAATCTCATACCATATAGGATTCAATAAAATACCCAAACCATACTGATAGTTTAATTAAGGTAAGTATAACTAATCTAGGTCACAAATAAGGAAATAGGTAAAAATACCGAAAAATACTGATTTTAACAGGAAAAAGTTATTCGAAACTTAAATAGAATCAATCAACATAATTGGTTAACAGAAATAAACACAATAACGGGAAAAAATTGAAAAAATCAGTGTCACAAACAAAAACATCTAGGGTTTAAGCATATGCATGAAGATTAATCAAACTAGTAAAGAAATAATCCGATTCAACACTTGCAAGCTAGAAAAATCTTTTGAAGAAACTTAGGACGGAACCTTAATTTCAGAAAAGTAATGGAATCGGTGTAACATTAACAAAGAAGAAGATTTTTTGGAAAAAATACCAAATAGAACTCGGAACATCTCAGATCTACGAGGATCTGAACTGACCCAAGTAGTCATTGAACTAGTGGTTTTCAACAACAACAGAGATGAAAGAAACTCAGTCAAAAGACATAGATCCAAACCAAAAATAGGCAAGAAACAGTACTCACAAACAAGAGTGGCCAAAGACAGGCCTGTGAGAGAAGTTTCAAACAAAACTGGTTGAATCTCTTTGAGATTCTCTTAGAAATCCATGAAGTCGAACAACGAGAAGATGTAATAGGCCGGCAAGGGCCGGAAAATATATAGAAACTCCATAGACGGGGAGTTTTGCGTGTGATGACGGCTAGGTTTCAGGGGGTGTTTGAGAGAGAATGAAGGAGGAGAAGGTTTCAGGGGCGGCGAATTTTGTAAAATGATTAGGGTTTGGGGGTGGTTGTCGGTTAATTAAAAATGGTAAGGATGTCTTGGATCATTGATCTCTTAAGATCAACGACCAAGATCGAGTTTGGGGGTTGGGCAGGTTATAAGGATTGGGTTATGGTTTAATTTTAATTGGGCTGGGGTGGAATTTGGGCTAAGGTCCGAATTAAAGAGGCTATATGTTAAATACCCAATTAATTTGATAAAATAATTTATAAAAATATCTAACAGATGATAAAAATGCTATTGATGCATACAAATTATTTAAATTAATTACTTAATATTATAAAAATATAAAAGGTCATTTTACTGTAAAATAAAGTAATTATACGCACATAGGCTATTATTGCAATTATAACCTACAAATGTAAATATAATTATGCATAACGTAATTAAAGCTCAAAACAAATATAAATGATAAATTAGGCAATAAAATTATTATAAAATCATTCGTGATGCAATTAGTAATTATTTGGACAATAAAATAATGGAATAATTTAATTAAAAATCCTTTTAAAATTACAAAAAATTATTGAAAAATACTAGTTGATGCTCACGCATTGTTTTGAAGATATGTATGTATTTTGAAAATAATATAGGAAAAAATTAGGTATCAACAACTGCCCATCTTTACCCGGGAAGGAAGAAAGAGTTGTCGGGTAAAGACATGATGTGGATTTTGACCGAATAGAGTGATTTGAAAGGTATAGGCGCGCACTCTAGTTTCCGAGCTCCCTACATATCCCTGGTTTTACAGGAATCAGGTTGTGTGTAGTTATGGGTCCACCGGTGAAATACACTGATGGAGTTATCACAAAGACGGATACGAGGTTTTGAATAGGTGAAATGGTACCGTGAGCGGTCATGTTTGAAATAATATGAAGGAACTGGAGCGGGATTGCTCCTCTCGGGATAATGGTTGCTCATCAGGTTACCTGCTAATCAAAATATGTACTGCAAGCATATATCTTTTCATAAATTTAAACATGATGCAAATTCCCTTAAGACCGTGAGAATTGTCTTTGGACGGTTGAGGATGATGTCTTTAGAATGATGTCCTGGGCCATGAATTGTTCAGTGAGTGATTCACAGGCCATGAGATGATGTTCTCGGGCCATGAAAATGGTGCCTCCAAACCATGACGCCTTTGAATAATGATATGTAAGTTTGAGAGATCCTCAGGCCATGACATGGTGTCTTCCGGCTATGAGGATGATGCCTTTAGATTATGACGCCTTCTGACAAGTTGGCGGTATTTCAGCCCATGAGATGCAATGCTATGAGGTTAGGAGCAACAGGACAAGGCTTACTCTTGTATGAAGTTGAGGGCAAATCTTAGCCCGAAAGAAGAGAAGGTAGATAGTGCAAGGGAGACAATGCTTAGTCTCGTGCAAGATTTGGGACAGGGCTTAGTCCCATGCAGATAGAAGGCAATGCTTAGACTTATGAAATTATGGAGGTAGGGATTAGCCTCATGCAAGATTTGGGACAGGGCTTAGTCCCATGCAAAGAGAAGGCAATGCTTAGCCTTATGCAGATAGAGAGGCAGGGCTTAGCCTCATGCAAGATTTGGGACAGGGCTTAGTCCCATGCAGATAGAAGGCAGTGCTTAGACTTATGCAAATATGGAGACATGGCTTAGTCTCTTGCAAGATTCGGGACAAGGCTTAGTCCCATGCAGATAGAAGGCAATGCTTATCCTTATGCAAATATGGAGGCAGGGCTTAGCCTTATGCAAGATTTGGGACAAGGCTTAGTCTCATGCAAAGAGAAAGTAATGCTTAGCCTTATGCAGATAGAGAGGCAGGAAGGCAGTGCTTAGCCTTATGCAAATATGGAGACATGACTTAGTCTCGTGCAAGATTTGGGACAGGGCTTAGTCCCGTGCAAATTGAACAAATAGCATATGATAGCAGAGTATTTATTAGCTGGAAGTGGATTCAATATCGTTATTGTTATGAAGGTTTTGATTTCGAGGCGTGCATATTCCTTGTTCTTGCATTCAAAGAAAAATCATAAGTTCTGTAAGGGGAGGTCGGTTCATGCCTCCGTCGGCTTGCTTGGCTTGCTTTGCTCGGTCTGAAGATCCTGTTAAAATCATTGGGGGTAGTGTTTGCTAAACAAAGTTATTTCAAAAGCAAGCATGTGTAGTTTTCAAAGTCATAGTAAAAAAATATGGTTCTTAGAAAATTGGTTAGATGAACCAGTGACACGATTCGAGACATTACGACTTATCCTGCCGTGTAATTTTGAGGGTCCTCCTCAAAATTCTTCCCCATTTAGACGGACAAACATTTCTCATTATTGTATATGCTGTGATCGGCTGAACTTGCTTCGGAATTTTGAGGGTTCTCCTCAAAATTCTGCCCCAGTTTCTGATGGTGGGGAAAATAAAAAATTTATTGGATTGTGACCGAACCCACAAGGCTGCCTGCGTATCCCCTCTTAAATGAGAATCAGGTCGAACGTAGTTCAATTACATCATATAAATAGTTACACATAATATCGCTTGACTACATCTGAATTGATTGGTTTTGGCCATACTTCTCCGTCCATTTCTGCGAGTATAAGGGCTCCCCCTGTCAATACTCTGTGAACCATGTAAGGACCTTTCCAGTTGGGAGAGAATTTCCCTTTGGCTTTATCCTTATGCAGAAAGATCTTCTTCAACACCAGCTGCCCCGGTGTGAACTGTCTCGTCTTGACTCTTTTGTTGAAGGCTCTAGACATCCTATTATGATAAATTTGTCCGTGACATACCACATTCATACTTTTTTTGTATATGAGGGATAACTGCTCATAACGACTCCTTATCCATTTTGCATCATTGATCTCAGCTTCTTGTATGATTCTCAAGGAAGGAATTTCCATTTCGGCAGGAATAACAGCTTCAATACCATAAACCAGCAGATAGGGAGTTGCCCCAGTTGATGTGCGAACTGTGGTACGGTATCCCAGTAAAGCAAATGGTAGCTTCTCATGCCATTGTTGATGATTTTATATCATTTTCCTCAGTATCTTCTTGATATTCTCGTTGGTAGCTTCTACAACTCCATTCATTTGAGGTTTGTATGCTGTGGAATTCTTGTGCTTGATTTTGAAAGTCTCGCACATGGCTTTCATCAGATCACTATTGAGATTGGCGGCATTGTCAGTGATGATGGATTATGGAACTCTGAACCGACAAACAATCCGGTCGCGGACAAAATCTGCCACAACCTTCTTAGTCACAGCTTTGTAAGATGTTGCTTCGACCCATTTGGTGAAGTAATCAATAGCTACCAAGCTGAACCGATGCCCATTTGAGGTGGTGGGATTTATTGGACTAATGACATCCATTCCCCAGGCGGTGAATGGCCAAGGTGAGTTTGTTGAATTGAGCTCATTCGGCGACACTTTTATCATATCTGCATGCACTTGACATTGGTAGCATTTTTGAACATATCGGATGCAATCTGTCTCCATGGCCATCCAGAAATAGCCGGCCTTGAGTATCTTCTTGGCTAAGACAAAGCCATTCATATGCGTGCCGCACGTTCCGACATGTATATCTTTTAGAAACTTAGAAGCTTCTTTCGCGTCGACACACCTTAATAATCCCAAATCCAGAGTTCTTTTATATAGGGTTCCTCCGCTGTGGAAGAAATTGTTGGAAAATCTCCGAAGCGTGCGTTTCTGAGTATGGTTTTCATGCTCCGGGTATTCTCCTTTGGTCAGATACCTTTTGATGTCGTGGAACCAAGGCTTCCCATCTGTTTCTTCTTCAACATGAGCATAATATGCCAGCTGACTATGGATCCTTACTGGGATAGGATCAATGAAGTTCTTGTCTGGATGCTATATCATTGATGACAAAGTGGCTAATGTATCAACAAACTCATTCTGAATTCTGGGAACATTTCGAAACTCTACCTTTGTGAACCTTTTTCTCAATTCCTGCACATGGTGCAGATATGGTAATATCTTGGAATTCTTGGTTGCACAATCTCCTTGTACCTAGTGCACAAGAAAATCTGAATCATCGATCACCATCAGCTCCTGAATGTTCGTGTCAATGGCCATGTTGAGTCCTAATATGCAAGTCTCTTATTCCGCCATGTTGTTAGTGCAGGGAAATATAAGTTTTGCAGATACCAGATAATATTGACCAGTTTTCGATACCAAAACGGCTCCAATGCCGACTTCTTTGAAATTCGCCGCTCCCTCAAAGAACATTCTCCAACCGTCATAGAATTCAACAATGTCTTCTCCCACGAATAATACCTTTTCATCGGGAAAATACGTTTTCAGGGGTACGTATTCTCCTTCCACAATGTTTTCAGCAAGATGATATGCCAATAGCTGTCCTCTGACTACTTTTTGAGTTACATATACAATGTCGAATTCGCTCAACAAGATTTTCCATTTAGCCAGCTTTCTAGTTGGCATAGGATTCTGAAAGATATACTTCAAAGGATCCATTCTTGATATGAAATATGTTGTATAGGCACAGAAGTAATGCCTCAGCTTCTGAGCTATCCAGGTCAAGGCACAGCAGGTTCGTTCCAGTAGAGAATACCGTGCTTCATAAGGTGTAAACTTCTTACTCAGGTAGTATATGTCCTGTTCTTTTCTTCCTATCTCATCGTGCTGCCACAGAACGTAGCCGAAACCTCCATCTAGTACTGCAAGGTAGAGTAGCAATGGTCTACGTGGATCTGGCGGGACCAAGACTGGTGGTGTTGATAAGTACTCCTTGATCTTGTCAAAAGCCTTTTGACAATCTTCGGTCCAACTAGTTGCGACATCCTTCTTCAACATCTTGAAAATTGGCTCACATATAGCTGTGGATTGGGCTATGAATCGACTGATGTAGTTTAGACTTTCCAGAAAACTCATTGCATCCTTCTTACTCTTTGGTGGTGGTAGCTATTGGATGGCTTTGACTTTTGACGAATCCAATTCTATCCCTCGATGGCTGACGATGAATCCCAATAACTTTCCGACAGGAACCACGAATGCACATTTTGCGGGGTTTAACTTCAGGTTGTACTTCCACAGTCTGTTGAAGAATTTCCTCAAGTCTGCTGTATGATCCGTGGCCTTCTTGGATTTAATGATGAAATCGTCTACATACACCTCAATCTCTTTATGTATCATGGCATGAATGATAGTAGTCATGGCCCTCATGTAGGTGGCCGCAGCGTTCTTTAGGCCGAATGACATCATCTTGTAATAGTACACCCCCCAGGGTGTAACGAAAGCGATTTTCTCAGCGTCCTCCTCGTCCATCCAAATCTGATGGTAACCAGCGAAACAATCTACAAAGGACTGGAGTTCATGTCTGGCACAACTGTCGATTAAAATGTGTATGTTTGGAAGTGGGAAATCATCCTTTGGGATGACTTTGTTGAGATCCCGATAATCGACACAGATTCTAACCTTCCCATCATTATTCGGAATTGGCACGATGTTGGCTAACCAGGTTGGGTATTCCACTACCCCGAGGACCTTAGCCTTAATTTTCTTAATAACTTTCTCTTTAATTTTTAGACTTATATCAGGCTTGAATTTCCTGAGTTTTTGCTTCAATGTCGGACATATTGGGTTTGTGGGCAACTTGTGATCCACAATAGATGTACTTAACCTGGTCATATCATTGTATGACCATGAAAAGATGTCCTCATACTCTTTCAGGAACTGTGTGTACTTTTCTTTTTTTTGACGACAACAAGTGAATGCTGATGCGGTTCTCTTTGACAGTTTCAGAATCTCCTAAGTTGATTATTTCAGTCTCGTCCAGGTTGGACTTAGGCTTGTTATCAAAGTCCTCCACTTCCCTGACAATTTCCTCAGGTATGACATCATCTTCTTCTGAATCACTATCCTTTTGTTGCGTTGCCTCATTACATGTCACAGTTGTCGGTTCATCGAGATAGGAAATAGTAATGATGTATATATAAAGATATTAGAGAGAAACGGTAATGGTAAACATCAATTCATTGAAAGTGTCAAACAAATGCGATTTTCAATAATTTAAACAACATTTTTGGAACATTGGAAGTTTTATTTTAAAACAAAGTGCCAAAAAGGGAAATTATTTTTCTTAGAAAACAAAATAAACAATGTTGTTCAGCCTTGCTACCCCAGGACTCGTCGGGCTCTGGATGGTCTGACAGTCCAATTCTTGAGGAATGATTCTCTATCCACAACTCGGATGGTAGGGCCTTCCTCTTCCTCTTCCTCAAAAATTACACAGTAATCCATGTCATAATCTTCCAGGAATAGGTTCCTCAAGGCGGCCAATGCTTCTTCCTCCTCTGATCCTCATATGATCTCGGTCCGCTAGAAAATCTGACTCAGGTGCGGTACAAGCTGCTCAAGTGGATAGTAAGGACCACACCACGGTGGTGACCAATCATCGTATTCCTGCCAGGTGTACTGATACCCTAGACCAAAGGTTGTACAATGGCGTTTCAACTGTATTGGCTTGGAGATACCCTGAAGGTTTTTGCCAAGACCCTTGCCGGTTTCATATCCTCTCCATGCTAGTATACATTCTATCTTGCTACTCCACCACTTATCTTTCTCGATCGCGTTGACCCTCTCGATATGATGATAAGTCTCTCCACCTAGCCTTCTTCTATTTTCAACCACCACGATGGTCTGATGAGTGTAAATAGGTTTTCTCCCGTCTCCATGGATAATCACTTCTTGGTGGTTCCACTCGAACTTCACTGCCTGATGCAAAGTTGACGCTACATCCCCAGCGACAAGTATCCAGAGTCGCCACAACAATAGATTGTATGATGCAGATATATCCAGCACATGGAACTCGACATCAAACCATGCAGGCCCCATCTGTAGACAAAGATTGATCTCTCCAATGGTAGCTCTCTGAGACCCGTCAAATGCCTTCATATTCGTAGTCCCTTTTCGTATTTCATACATGCCTTTTGACCATCCTCTTTAGTGTTGTCAATGGGAAAATATTAAGACTGGATCCCCCATCTATCATAACTCTGGCAATGAAATTGTCCTCACATTGTACGGTAATGTGCAATACCCTATTATGATTTAAACCCTCGGGTGGCAACTCATCCTCGTGGAAGATGATTTTGTGACTTTCCAGCACCTGTCCCACCATATTGGCCATTTCTCCGCCAGTGATGTTGTTAGGTACATATGCCTCACTTAACACCTTTAAGAGAGCATTCATGTGCACTTTTGAATTCTGTAGCAGTGACAAGATAGATATATGAGCACGAGTCTTGTTCAAATGATCGGTGACTGAATACTCCCTTACTTGCACTTTCCTCCAAAGGTCATCCGGGCCTGTTTCAATAACGGGCGGTCTGTTAGAGTCCTACTTATTGGTTTCTCCCAAATTCTCTGGTGTATAGACTCTTCCTGTTCTGGTCATTCCTTGCGCAACGCCAGATTCTTCTATTTTGATCTCTCCCTTTCTTCTAGCTTCGGCCACATAATCCCAGGGTACATCCTTGGTGTCGAAAGGCAGTGTGGTTGACACTGTCACTGTGAAAGGTATGGCTACTTCCACTTCGAATGGAACATGCGCAGCTGCGGGGGGGGGGGGGGNTCGGTCTCTATCACATTGATACCTTCACCCTTATGATCTGGGAGGGGGTTGTTGCGGCTGTTGGGTGTAACTTCTTTGGCCTAAATGACCTTATTATCAATCAAGGTCTGGATCTTATCCTTCAATGTTCGGCACTCGTCAGTGGTGTGCCTTTTCATGCCAGAATGATATGCACAGGTCTTATTTGGGTTGACCCATTGGGATGAATTCTCCACGGTCACAGCAGGGATAAGAGTGATGTAACCAACAACCTTCAACCTTTCATACAGCTAGTCAATGGGTTCGGCAAAGGCAGTATATTGTTTAGGTGGTTTGCGGTCAAAGTTAGGCCGAGGTCTTGGGTAGTTTGGACGAGTTGGAGGTGATTGAAAGTGAGAGGATTGGGAATTATATGTATGATAAGCAGTGGCTGGTTGGGAATATCTGATAGGTTATGGTTGATATGTGGGTGGAGGTGCTTGGTATGTAAGTGGGGAGGTTTGATATACAAGTGATGTTTTGGGTCCTTGGGCGACCATTACTGTTCCCGCATCTTTCTTCTTCGATATACCCCCTGGCTGCAATGCTTTATTTGTGGCCTGCAATGCCTCCAAGTTTGTCACCATACCGATTTTAATGCCCTCTTCAATCCTTTCTCCGAGTTTGATGATATCGGAGAAATAATACTGCGGATCCTATGCTCTGACGAAGAACTTGTTCATCTGTTCCTTGTCCAATGTCGGCCTGACTTTGGTTGCTTCTGACCTCTAACGAGTGGCATACTCGCGGAAGGTCTCAGTGGGCTTCTTCTTTAAGTTCTGAATGTAGAAGACATCCGGCGCATTCTCTGTGTTAAACCTGAATCTGTCCATGAAGTCAGATGCCATACTCACCCAGTTGGCCCACTTCTTAGGATCCTGGCTGATGTACCAGGATAAAGCATCTCCTGTAAGACTCCTCATGAAAATCTTCATTGGATCTTTTCATCCTTTCCGACCCCTACAAGCTTTTCACAATAAGTCCTCAGATAAACCCTGGGATCACCTGTTCCGTCAAACATTTCGAACTTGGGAGGTTTGTAAGTCTCCGGCAGTTCTACATCTGGCAGTATGCATTTCTCTTCATAGTTCATCTATCCTTTTGCCTCATTCGACGCCTTGAACCCGACTTGTCAACTTCTTGAGCTCTTCAGCCAGGTTCTTAATAAGCAAGTCCTTCTCAGTGGATTCTGGTGTAGGATACGGGCCGATTGGAGTGAGGTAGGGTTTCCACATATATAGGGTTGTTTTGGTGACCAGGAGTTTGGGTATAATGGTTATCATTGGTGGAGTTTTGGAGTTCGGGAATGATTTGTGGGGTATTTTGTGGAGTATGGTAGGTGTTTTGCTGATATTGTGGAGGGATAGTTTGGTTCTGTGGTGGGGTTGTGTAATGCTGAGGTGTGGGAGGATTTTGCAGGCGCTTGTTGGGTGTGTTTTGCGGTAGTGCGGGGTTCTGGGTGTCTGGGACATTCAATGTGAGGGAGAGATTTGCCAAGTTATGGACCTTCTCAAGCTCGCCCTGTAGTGAAAGTATCTGCTCAAGTCGTAAAACTAACTCAATTGGGGCCTGAGTGCCCCGACCATCGGAAGTTTCCCCGTTCTCAACATGTGCGGTGTTGTCTATTCTGATGCCATTCATATCATCCATTCTAGCTTTTCCTTTGCCTTTCGGTACACTTGGAGGAGGAGAAGGTGGAGGGCCCCTGGATCTAGTATGATAAGTTGATGATGCAAGTATGCATGAACCAACCTTTGGGGAATGGGAATAATCAAAAGAAAGAAAGAAAACAAAAGGTATCCAAGTCAGTAAGGGTTCTGAAAAGAATATTTGCAATATTTAAACACATATTGCGGAATGTAAATTCGCGTCCTATTTTGGGAGCCTTGTTGTGCCCGAGGTAGGCCTAGCGACAAGTTGTTTTGGAGAACTTAGATGCCAATAAATGCCTCATTTCATTAATATAAAAAACATACGAATCCCAAAATGACACTAAGAAAATAATTAATAATTCATTACTGGAACTTGACCTTATTACATTTGGAGAAGCAAATAAATCTAATCTACTTGGTCCCAGAAGGACCTTCCCCAGGCTTGATCTTTCAGACTCCATCAATCAGGTACCCCAGTTCGCGCATGCCCAACAACATGTATACTCTTGCTAGATGTCCTCCCTTGACTCCTTCAGCATTCTGGAAGTCGGTGATTCTTTTCCTTATCTTTTCTCCCAGCTCCATCAAGCCCTGCTCCAGATATCCTTTCATTGGAGGTGATAGCCATTCCCTTCCATTCCTTGTTAATCTCTTGTCTGTCTCGTGTATCTACTGATGTTCGGCCTCATGGTCATGAATCCTCTTGCGCAACTTGTTGTATTTTACTTGGGTTTCTGCATCTTCGTCTATGACCCTGTTTCCCGGACCAATTCCTGGCTCAACTTTCCCAGCTAAGTTGTCCTCCAACCATGTTGGGTAAAAAGGTGCATGTCCCGCATGATACCTGTCTGGCTCAATGGTGTCCTTCTCCACAATAATCTTTGAGTGCCACATATGCTGAGCATGAAACTTGTAAGGGATGTCGTCATCCTGAAAATCTTGCCGGAAATGACTTATCTTCGCGACCCGTGGTATAATCTGCTTCATGCCTACCTGCCTCATAACCCTGATGGGAACTTAAGGGTATATTACCCTTAACCCGATCAACACTAAGTGAGGAGAGTCCCTTGACCTGATGATGAACTCGTCAGTAAGGAACCATTCAAACATCCGTTGAACCTGATCCTCAGTAAATTTGTCGAAGAACTCTACCCATTCCTTATCACTCTATGGTTGATCAAACCTGTTCGGAATATAAGTCATCCGTTTAGGTTGATGGAAGACAATATGTTCATTCCACGCCCTTCATGGAAATTCCTGGTGATATTGACCCTTTTGGAGATGCTCCATTAACCACAACTACAGCAACAAATTACAGTCCTCGAAATGTTTGGACCCTTTCTAGCAGTGGTCCAAAGCCCGGTAGATATCAACTATAATCATAAGGACTATGGTGTATGTATGTCCCTCGATTCCTTCCATTAGAGTCTTGGTGACCATACCCAGTCTAGTGTGAATTCTTTCCCTTTTTGTTGGGAACACTATCATACCCAAGAAGCAAACAATGAATACGAAAACTCTGCGGTGAATATGACCTAAGGAAGTGATAGAAAAATCATCATGGAAAATACGGTAGGACTTGGTATGACCGTATCTCTCATACAAGTAGTCAAATGGTATATAATATTTCTTTAAGCACTCCAAATCATCATTCTTTTTCAGACCCATCATTTTTAGAAATCCACTACCAGTGGGATTTTCCGGTACCAGTAACCCAGGGCTGTCCCAAGGTAGCCCAGCAAATCCCCCGATTTCTTCTAGGAGCGGGGTCGTTTCTGTATCCCCGAAGCAAAACACTGATCTTTCAAGATCCCAGAACATGGTTGCAGCTTCTATCAACATGTTATTTTGTTGTATGTCTAACAGAGAGGGAAAATTTCCCAGGACCTTATTCACATGTTTTTTATCACTTGAGGAAATATCTTCCCACCATCTAGTAGCAATGGTGGTATATTTTGGACCATGTCGAACATGGGGACCTCGTGCCTCATTTTCCGCAAAACAAATAAGGTTAGACCCTTTTCCCCTCCAGATTCGACTATTTTGTATATCCATGATTAGAATATTAGCATTTAGTTCTCCAAAATTAATGCACAAAACGTTGTTGCGTCCATTGGGATTATGGAAACCCCGATGTACTTTTGGATAATGTTTGTCTTAAAGGGTTATTATGTGGACAACGTATTAACCCGGCTAGGTTTGACCATGATGCATGTACAGTTATATTCAGAGTAAGGTTGCTATGGGGGTCTAGACTGGTACCCTCAAGCGGACAACTTGAGGGGGAAAGGCACGGAACTGTTGATTGCACCGCTAATCGACTAGTTTTACCAGAAATAAGCCTTTCCGAATTTAAAGGGTGATATATAGGAAGAGCGCAACCACTCATCAAGCGTTGGTATAGGATTGATTACGCACGAGTGGAATATGATGTTGAGCATGATTTATGGAGCAATAAATAGCATGTTGTCACGTATTTGCATGTTAGGAAAATAATAAATGTGGTATTTAATAATTAAAAGACGTTTAAGAAAGGAAAACAAAGAAATAAGTCAGTTTCTGCAGTAAAGGAAATCATAAATGCTCAAAACGGGCAATTAAATTCACATAAGGGGAAAGGGAAAGGGTGCACACGTATTAACAAAAAAGAAGCATGCTTAAGACTAATTTACAAAAAGCAAGTTTGTTATGGTAAAAGTCTAAAATCCCCAGCAGAGTGGCCATGCTGTCGCGCCCCATTTTCCCCCTTTTGCGGGGTTCGAGTTTCGACATGCTTTGGGACAACTCGTTTCCGTTTGGGAAAGGGGTATGGAAATTGAAGAGTCGCCACATAACAGACTTAAGGTGCGTTAGGGCACCTAATGCAAGTAACTCATGAACCGGTTTACATTACCAGATATTGGGTAAGGGCTTGAAATTACCTTGAGGGGAAGGTGTTAGGCAGCCCTCGAGGTCCACAACGGTGGGTCCCAACCAAACTTATTTTGTGAAATTGTCAATTAAGCAAGTAAAGCAGTTTAAGCACACATATGGATTACAAAATGGGAATAAAGGGGTCCTAGGTTTATTAGCCTATAGGATCACATCATTACAATAATCGGTAAACCTTCCTCAACTAGAGAGGTTACACGTAGCATTAGCGCACAAGGCATCATATCCTTTACTACCCAATTACCCTCCCCTTGGTGGTTATATAAGCGATTCTAATTAAACATACTCTATGCGTGCATTACCCATCCCATACTTACGGTCCTGGAGGTGTTTGGGACCTCTAATTAAGGCAGTTCTAGACTCTCCTAAAGTACTTAAAAGAAAAAAATCTAAGCGACAATTAAAACAAGTAGGACTGTCAGATAAAGGAACAATTAGGGGGGGGGGCTCACATTTACCTCCACAAATAAGCAGTCAATTGCACGTCTCAAACAACAATATTTCAGATACTTTAAGAGTCCTAAAGCAGGATATCTTGGTGAGCATGACAAACAGAATATATGCAGCATTGTGTTAAAGTGAGGCAGTGGAGACCTAACCAGTTTGCCTACTGATTTTAGGACTTGCTGTTGATACCCAATTTTTTTAAAAATAATTTTAAATTGCATATATACCTTCAAAATCATGCATTAGCATCAATTGGTATTTTTTCACAATTTTTTTTCTACATTTTTATTAATTTGTCCATCATTCCTTTTCTAATAAATAATCATAAAATTGCATCACAAACGATTTCAAAAATATTTGTCACGACCCAAAATCCTAACTCAGGTCGTGAGGGCGCCCAACAGCAGGATCGGGCAAGCCAACACTCATTTTACTAAGGGTTCTTTCTTGTTTGATTAAACATTTCAACATATACCAAGTTTTTAAAGCTTAAAACATAAATCGACAAGGATAATTAGCCAGTTTCAATCAAAAGCGGTCATAAGGAGGCATGAACCAATATATATACAGATCCGTAATCCATAATAACTACCACGTGTGTGCTTGGAACTAATGTCACAAGTCCTACGGGCATACTAATAAAATATACAAAAGATATAATATACAGTCCCACTGTCTGAAAGAAATATACGGGAAATAAGCAAAAGAAACTCCATGGTTCTGCCGAGGATCGTCAGGGGAAGCAGCTCACCGTGAAGTCAGGTCCAACTATGATCAGAATCGAGCTCCGGCCTAATAACCAGATGCACCAGCCTCAGAAGTACAGAAGCGTAGCATGAGTACATAAACAAATATGTACCCAGTGAGTATCCCGCCTAAGCTCGAATAAGTAGTGACGAGAGGTCGACTTGACACTCACTAAGGTCCAACAAAATGATTAAACAAGATATAATATCAGTAACAGACATACGAGGATGATAAAAATAGTAAACATTAAAAATAACAGTAATTCAAATAAATATTGGAAGTAAATATACAATTACTACTTCATTATTCTTTTTTTTTCTCTTTCCTTTAAAATATCTGACCACTCAATATCCATAAAAAGAATCATTAACAATTTAGCATGCGTATACAGGATAAGGACAACCGGCCTGAGCCATCATAATGATCATATCTGTGCATTGCCGATGGTCGAACGGCCCGAACCATAATATATCTTTCAATCTCGCTGTGGCGTACGACCCGCTCCCATGAGAGTGGGGGAAATAACACTTTACTCGCGGAATGTAAATTGCAAAGCGGTCACATGCACACACAATCCACACATTTATTCTTTATAAATTACTTTTCGGTGAACAATTTCTTAAAATTTCTCAAATTCCATGATCTCAGGGAAACAAGCCGCATGTAACATTAATTCATTAAGCATATAGTTCATTTCAAGGAAAAACACAAGGCATGGTGTAGGCCTAACTACCCGGACATAACAATAATAGTCGCTACGTACGGACTCTCGTCACTTTGTGCGTACGTAGCCCCCACAAACATTAGCACATAGCCATTTAAATCACCTAGGGGGACAGTTCCCTCTTACAAGGTTAGAAAGAAGACTCACCTCGTGTCGAACCTACTCCCTGGGTCAAGAATGCGCCCGAAACTCCGAACTCGTCACCCAAGGACTCGAAACTAATCAAATGTTACGTAAATATATCAAATTATACTCAAAGCATGGAATTCTCCTACTACTTAGTCAAATTCATCATTCTTGAAGAAATCTCAAAATCCAACCCCGGGCCCGCATGCTCGGATTCCAAAAATTCTCGAAGGAAACACTCACCCATAACCTAAGGATCGTTAATATATGATTTTTGTATGATTTCGTAGCCAATTCACGGGTAGTTCTCTAAATTCTCGAAAGCCTAGTTTACTACCCAATTCCTTAATTTTCCACTAATTAGGTAGTTAAATGCAACTAGGAATTCATGCATTAACTAAATTTAGGATAGAATTCACTTACATTTCAGTAGCTAGGCCGTGGGACTCTTTTCCAAGCTCTCCAAATCGTCTATGGTGGAAGAAAATGGAGTGAAAATGGGATAATCCCGCATTTAAAGACCTTACTGCCTACAGGGTTTTCCGCACCCGTGACTCGACGAACGCACCTGCGGTCTCGCACCTGCGGAAAATGGGACAAGAGCCTGGGCTCGCACCTGCAGACAGGAGTCTGCACCTGAGGGAAAGGGCCCGCACCTGCGAGAACTGGGCAACCCACCTAGGGGTCGCACCTGCGAGGCTGGGACCGCAGGAGCGGTCTCGCACCTGCGACTGGGAAACCGCACCTGCGGTCACACCAGATCAGGAGCACGAGCAACTGCTTCAGCTGGTTTTTTTAGCCTCGTTTGGTGCTCGAGAGGCACCTGGGCCCACCCGATCCCTCGTCCAAATATACCAACAAGTCCCAAATCATAATACAGACTCGCTCGAGCCTTCGGAACACCTACCTATGCTACTCGGAATGACACCAAATTTTGCAGGCAAGTCATAAATGACATAATGGAACTATTCACGGTCTCAGAATTCTGTTCGAACCTCGATAACACAAAAACACGTCCCAAACCACAATATGAACTTAAGGAAACTCTTATTTTGATATTGGGCGCCGAAACGCTCATGGGTCAACCAAAACCCATTTCGAACATACGCTCAAGTCTGAAATCATCATACAAAGCTACCGGAACCGTCGAAACTCAATTCCGAGGTTGTTTACTCAAAATGTTGATCGAAGTCAAACTTGGCCTTAAAGGCCAACCTGAAGGAACCAAGTGTTCCAATATTGCTCTAAACACTTTCGAATCCCGGAGCACTTGCCCCCGCAAGTCATAAATCACAATAAACCGCTATGGGAATATTCATTTAGGGGAACGGGATCCGATAACGCAAAACGACCGGTCGGGTCGTTACAACATTTTTCTGGTTTGATTTACTATTTATGGTCTTATTAAGTACAATTATTCTTTAAATAGCCAAATTGACACCTTTTTGGATATAATTGCAATAACTTTGCTATTATATCCCATGCTTATAATTTTCATATTATTTTTACTAGAAATTAGTATTTTGTATTTTTAAATACTAAATAACCATTTTTAAAACATCTCTATGCATGAAATTAATTTTTTATAATTAGTAATTATTTTACAAATTATTTCAACTAATTTATATTTGGGGTATTTAACAAATAGCCTTGTTTAATTTCAATTTCAGCCTAAATTAATTCAGCCCAATATAACCCAGGCCCAAATCCTACCTAACCCGACCCAACTCTTCTGGAATCTTGGCCGTTGATCATTTTTATCAACGACCCAGACTAACCCCTTCCTTAATTAACCTAAATCACCCCCTCCCAAATCCTCATCCTCACCCTCACTCCGCCGTCACCCCTTCCCCTTATCTCTCAAATTCTATCAGACCCTAACCCTAAATCTCACCTAGCCATCACTCTCCACCGTCAACCATGGTGGTCTCTCACTACCCTCAAGCCTCTCATGGCTCCCTTACGCTGGTATTACTGTCTCTAAGGCCCTCAAGGGACAAGGGTCAGTCCACTCACACCTTTGGCCCGTTCTTCCTATTTCAGGCCGCGATTGCTCAATCTTGAGTAAGTTCTTTCTATTTTTGCCTAAACCTATGAGTTTCTAAGCCGATTTTTCATTTCTGCGTTATTTTTACAAAAACCTACTTTCATCTCTTGAACTTCTCAGATCTGTACAGATCTAAGACGAATCAAACTATTTTTGCTTGTTTTTATGAAAAACCTTCTGATTTTCAAGTGTCTTTTCATTTTTTTCCTAACTAGGGTTTTCCTGAAAATCTTCTCTTCAAAGCTCTTTCTAGCTTTAAGTATTTTTCTCTGTTCTTATGTGTTCTCGGCTACGTTTATTAAGTTTTCTTAACCGTAAATAGTATGCTAAAATCCCCAATTTTTTGGTACTCCGTTTGGATTCTGAAGTTCGTCTTTGAGTATTTGCTACATGATTTTGTTATGTGTTTAACTGTCATGATTACTGCTTCGTTTAATTAGAGTATCTTGTGATTTTACCCTTGTATGTCTTTATTAGGGTTTCAGATTCGATTCTTTCTATTTGTGCTCATCTTATCTGCCTATTCATGAGAATCTATGTAATTGACCTTAAAATCAGTATTATTTCGAGTCCTTGATTCACTGATTTGCTGTGGTTATACCTATGTGCTGATTTTCTCAATTATTTCCACATTTTTACAGCCGTTAATTATTTCTTACCTTATTCTATGATTAACCATGTTATTTATTGATTCTTACTAGTTATTTCCTTAATTGAACCCTCTGTGTATTTACCCCTAATTACCAACTCTATACTATACCTAAGTTATTTGATTCCTTTCCTTAATTAACTACCACGTTCTTTACCGTTAACTGGTTGCCCTTAATTGAAGGAAGACCTTACTGATTTTGTGCTTGATTGATTATGTGATTCTCCCCAATTATTGAACAATTGATTCTTACCTTATTTGCCTAGCTCTCAACTGCTATATATACTCTCTTCTATTCTTACTAACACACCAACACTAGTTCACAACAACTCTCTCTTATATTTAAAAGCTCTCTGCTCTTCCTTGTTACTTGCTACTCTTGCTGAATTAGCCGGCTGTAAGCCAAGGCTAGTTATTACACTATACCTGCTCTATACTTTGTGCTTACTCTCCTTAACTGGTATGTCCTGATTCAGTTTCAAATCCAAAACTTTATGTTTTATTGCTTCAATTCAATGGTTTCCAGTTTTGCTCCTGCTTACTATTTGGTTGGTTAATATGTAATTTGTATGTTTAAATCATTATTTCACCTAGCATGCCTGGACTACCCTATTTAGTTACTAGCCGATATGAATTCTGATTAGCATGTCTATGAACCTGCCTCTTGCCTCTCTAGCATGTCTTAACCTGGCTTTACTCCATGTATGTATGTTTGATTGTTTTTCTGTTTGTATACTCATCTTCTGGTATTAATCTTCTTTGCTAAGTTATTTAATATCTATAAGTAATTCTGATTCTGTGTTTAATTCTTTCTAGTACAGCTATGTTCTCAACTGTCTGTTCTGAAGTCCACGCCTTAGGTCTGATCATTAGCTGTATGACTAATTCCTTAAATCCTGTAAACTCGTGGAAAGCTTTTGTGCTTCTGTTATTATAAGTTTTACCATGCGTGTTCTATATGTCCCCAATTCCCCAATACCCCTGTGTGAACTCTGTTGTTAGTAGTACTGGACTTGATTGTTCTGTATGCCAATCATGCTGCTTGCTGAATTTTCAAAATGCTTACATTGTTTTCAAGAACTTTCACTCTACTCTTAAGTCCCTAGGTTCTGCCCCTCCAGTGTGTGACTGCCTTGGGATCCTTTTGAGATCCCTCTGAACTTTGACACACTGAAGCTGGCCCTTCCACACTGCACTTACTCAAATCTTGTTATCAAAGTCTAGGTGTGAGCACTGCCCGGGATCCTTGAGGTCCTTAGGGAACTATGACACACCTGGACATGAAATTGTTTATTAAACTCTTGGCATTTGAGGTTACGGAAGGCCTGGTATCCTCATTATGTATTTGGGCCTGCTTCAGGCTCCCTATAGTTTAATCTATATCTCATTTATGTAGTTTATGTAATCCTGGTCTGTAATAATCCTTTGTAAATAGATATTGGGGTAACTAGTGAAAATGGAGGGTAGCTATATGATCCCGTGGGGTAAAGTGGGGTAGGAATCATGCTTGAGGATTTACATTATGCTAATCCGCTCTAGAAATCATGTTCTAGGCTTGTGTGATGCACTAGAAATCATGTTCTAGGATTACTATGTTATTTTCATTAAAACTATGATGAATCTGTGCATTAGATATCCTGTTTTAGGGTACTCACGTTTACTGATTTGCATATTAGAAACATGTGGTAAACCATCACTCTATTTCTGATTCTGTATAATTTCATGATCATTTAGAAATCATGCCACTAGGCTATTAAAACTGCCTAATAAAATAGTCATCCCTATGTGCATTAGAAATCCTGTTTTAGGGACTCTGTTTGCATCTGTTTTGAACCATGTCAATATCACCTAGATAAATAACTATCTCTGAAAAGGTTAACAAACAGCCTCACACATAGATCATGTTCCAGTATCAATATGTATAAAATCACTTGTTATAAAAGCCATCACTTAGATCAACATGCCTATAGGTTGAAATAACCTCAAATCGTTTAAACAACTTCTATCATTATGATTGCATATAGTCCCACGCCTAGGCAAGCCTTAGGTAATTAATACCTTGTAAAAAATGGATATTGTGTTCTTATTGTTTATAAACTGCTTAAGTCTCTCAGGTTTTTAAAATCAGTAGGCAAACTGATTAGGACCCTGCCATTGAGTTTGTAAAACAGTATTGCATATTCTGTGTATTAATGTTCACCTAGACACCTCTCCTAGGATTCTCTTTTTTCTAAAAAATGACTCAAATCTGTGTTTGAGGCGTGCTGTTTTATTTGCATTACATGGTGGAGGTAAACATGAGCCTTTTAATTGCTTCTTCACCTTTCTGCTTGTCCTACTTGTTATTTGTTTGTCACCTAGATTTTCCCTTTTGAATACCCTAGGGTTTGTCTAGAACTGCCCAGATTTTGAGGTCCTAAACTCCTCCAGGACCACAAGGAAGGGATGGGTAACATCAAGCTTAGAGTCCGTTAAATAAAAACCTGCTTAATAACCACTAAGGGGTAGGATAATGGGTAGAAAAGGATATGATGACCCGTGCGCTAATGCAACGTGTAGCCCCTCATTGAGGAGTAATTATCGGGCCTTGCATGGATATGATCCTATAGGATAAATAAATTCACCCATTTACATATGTGTGCTTAGACTGCTAATCTGTTAAAACCTTTACTTGTTTACATATGCGTGCTTAGACCGCTAATCTATTAAAACCTTTACTTGTTTACATATGTGTGCTTGGACTGCTTATATGCACTTGATTGACTCACAAAGTAAGTTTGGCCGGGACCCACAGTTGTGGACTTCGAGGGGTGCCTAACACCTTCCCCTTGAAGTAACTGCAAGCCCTTACCCAATCTTTGGTTATACAATTAGTGTTAGAAATGACCCGTAATAGGTGCCCTAACGCACCTTAATTCGTTAGGTGGAGACTCTTCAAATACCTTATATCCCTTTTCCAAAAAGGAAAAAGGAGTTGTCCCAATAATGTCGAAAACCCTGACTAATCCGAAAGGAGAGGAAAAAAGGGGCGTGACAGCATGGCGACTCTGCTGGGGATACCATGCTTTTACCATTACAAATCGCTTTGTGAATTTGTCTAAATGTGCTTTATTTTGTAAATGCTCGCACCCTTTCCCATTTATGTGCAATTAATTGTTTACTTTCCCAATTATTTATTTTCCCAAAATGAAACTGACATGTTTCTTGTTTCCTTTGTAACCGCTTTTCAAATATAACTGTTGTATTTATCACTTTCATAATGTGCAAATACATGACAATATGCTGTTTATTGCTTATTTATTGCTGCATAATCATGCTCAACATCATACTCCACTCGTGCCTATACAAATCCTATAGCAACGCTTGATGAGTGGTTGCGCTCTTCCAATTTATATCACCCCCTAAATTCGGAAAGACTTATTTACGATAAAACCAGTCGATCAACGGTGCAATCGATGGTTCCGTGCCTTTCCCCCTTGAGTTGTCCGCTCGAGGATACCAGTCTAAAACCCCATAGAAACCTTACTCTTGTTATATTGTGCATGCATCATGGTCAAACCTAGCCGGATTAATGTGTCGTCCGCATAATAACCCTTTAAGACAGCCTTATCCAAAAGTCCACCGGGGTTTTCATAATCCCAACGGACATGATCACGTTTTGTGCATTAATTTGGAGAACTAAGTGCCTGTATGCTAATCATAAGTGTATAAATAAGTCGAGTCTGGTGGAGGAAAGGGCCTAACCATTTTTGTCTTGCAGAAAATGAGGCACGAGGTCCCCAGATTCGGTATGGTCAGCAACATTCCACCAATGCTCCTAGACTGGTGGGAAGACCTTCTTTTAAGTGATAAGAAACACGTGAGGAAACATTTGGGCGACTTACCTTCTCTGCTAGACATCCAGCCAAACAACATGCTGATTGAGGCTGCCACTTTGTTTTGGGATAGTGAAAGAGCTGTATTCCGCTTTGGGAATATTGAAATGACGCCGCTCTTGGAAGAAATAAGAGGACTTGCTGGGATAGCTTGGGAAAGCCCTGGGTTGTTGGTACCTGAGAACCACAAGGGCAAAGGTTTTCTGAAAATGATGGGGTTGAAGAAGAATGTTGAATTGGAGAGTTTGAAGCAATCTTACATACCTTTCGAGTACTTGTATGAAAGATACAGTCACAACAAATCATAATGTACCTATCATGACGAGTTTACCATCACGTCTCTGGGTCACACCCACCGTAGGATATTTGTGTTTATTGTGTTCCTTTTGGGCTTGATAGTGTTCCCGATAGAGAAGGAAAGAATTCATACCAGACTAGCCGTGGTAACCAAGGCCTTGATGGAAGGGATCGATGGGCAAAACTTCAGCATTGTCCCTATGATCTTAGTTGATATTTACCGAGCCTTGGAACATTGTCAAAGAGGAGTTAAACATTTTGAGGGTTGCAACCTGTTGCTGCAGTTATGGCTCTTGGAACACCTTCAAAAGGGCCAATATCGCCAAGAACTTCCACGGAGTTCTTGGAATGATCACATTGCTTTCCATCACCCCAAGCGAATGACTTACATTTCAGATAGATTTTCTTAGCCGGAAACCGCCAAGGAATGGATGGAATTCTTTGAAAATATGACCGAGGAACAGGTGCAATGGATGTTCGAGTGTTTCCCGACGGACAAATTTATCATCAGATCCAGGGATGCACCATACTTAGTGCTGATCGAGTTGAGAGGTATATATCCCTATTTTCCTCTCCGATTCATGAGGCAGGCAGGCAGAAAACAAGTTGTACCAAGGGTTGCCAAGATGGGTCACTTCAGAGCGGATTTCCGGGACGACGACGTCCCATACAAGTGCCAAGCTCAACACATCTGGCACTGTAAAATCATCATAGAGAAGAATACTATTGAACCAGACAGGTACCATGCAGGATGTGCACCTTTCTACCAGGCATGGCTGGAAGACAACTTGGACGGGATAGTGAGGTCGGGAATCAGCTGAGGCAATAGAATCATAGACGAGGATGCCGAGGCTCAGGTCAAGTACAACCGGTTGCGCAAAAGGATCCGCGATTCCGAGAACGAGCACCAGGAAATACATGAGACCAACAAGAGGCTGATCGAGGAATGGAAAGAGATGGTTGTCCTCTCCAAGAAGCTGGAATATCTGGAGCGAGGTATAGTGAAGTTAGAAGGCAAAGTCATCAAAAGGATCGAGGATTGCCCATAATGCTGAGGGGAGTGAAGGAGGACACCCGGCTAGAGCGTACTTGCTGCTGGGACTGCACGAGCTGGGGAACTTGTTTGATGGAATCAAGAATATCGAATCTGGGGAAGGTCCTTCTAGGACCAAATAGGCTAGATTTACCTTTTTTCTTTCATAAATGTAATAAGGCCGAGTGCCATTAGTGACTTATTTTCTATTTGTTATTTTAGTATCGTTTTGGGATTCGTTTATTTACATTAATGAATGATGCATTTTGGTATCTAAGTTCTCCAAACCAAATTGTCGCTAGGCCTACCTCGAGCATAACGAGACTCCCAAATTTAGGACGCGCATTTACAATTTTGCAATATGTGTTTAAATACTGCAAATTTCGTGATCCTCACTGACTCGTTACCTTTTGTTTTTATTTTATTTCTTTTGATTATTCCCCTTCCCCAAAGGTTGGTTCGTGCATTCTGGCATCATCAGCATACCATACAAGATCCAGGGGCCCTCCACCTTCTCCTCCTCCTAGTCCACCTAAAAGGCAAAGGCAAGGGCAAGATGGAAGACTTGAATAACATCAGAAAGGAAAACACAACACCTTCTGACACTCGGGGTACTCAGGTCCAGAATGATGCTGTGTCGCAACTTGAACAAAGGCTACTGAAACTTCAAGGGGAACTTGAACATGTTCGGAACCTAGTGAACTTGTCCTTCTCACTTAGTGTTACAAATATCAGCCACCCGAACACTCAAAACCCCATACCACCTCCAAATACCCCCAACAAACAGAATCCTCCTGCAACTCACCACTATATAACTCCACCGCAAAATCAAACCATCCCACCACAATATCAATCAAACACCTGCCACACTCCCCGAAACACCCCACCCATCATTCCTGAACCATAAAACCCCACCAACGATCACCTCTATGCTCAGGCACCAAGAAACCTGAACAACCCCATATATGTGGAGACTCTACCTCACTCCACTCAACCCATCTCTTACACACCAGAATCCAGTGAGAAGGATATGCTTATCAGGAACTTGGCCAAAGAACTCAAGAAATTGACTAGCCGAGTTCAAGGCATGGAAGGAGGTAAGGGGATCGAAGGATTGAACTATGAAGATCTCTGTATACAGCCTGATGTAGAACTACCGGAAGGTTACAAACCTCCCAAGTTCGAGATGTTCGACGGTATTGGTGATCCTAGGGTCCATTTGAGGACCTATTGTGACAAACTGGTCGGAGTGGGAAGAGACGAAAAGATCCGGATGAAATTGTTCATGAGGAGCCTCACAGGGGATGCCTTGTCTTGGTACATCAACCAGGACCCCAAGAAGTGGCCTAATTTGGTGAGTATGGCCTTGGATTTCAGGGACCGATTCAAGTTCAACACGGAAAATGCACCGGACATATTTTACATCCAGAATCTCAAGAACAAACCCACTGAAACCTTTCATGAGTATGCCACTCGTTGGAGGTCGGAAGCGGCCAAAGTCAGGCTTTCACTGGACGAAGAGCAAATGAACAAATTCTTCGTCAGGGCATATGACCCGCAATATTATTAAAGATTGATGGTAATTGAAAAGCACAAGTTCTCTGACATCATCAAGCTGGGTGAAAGGATTGAGGATGGCATCAAGATTGGGATGGTCACAAACTTTGAAGCACTACAAGCTACCAACAAAGCACTGCAGTTCGGTGGCATATCCAAGAAGAAACATGTAGGAGTGGTAATGATTGCACATGGGACCAAATCTCCACTAACATATCGAACCTCTCCACTTGCATACCAAGCACCTCCACCTACATATCAACCGTCACCTCTACCTACATATCAATCGTCACCTCCACCTACATATCAATCGTCACCTCCGCCTACATATCAACCCACATCTCCAAGATATTCCCAACCAGCCACTGCCTATCACACATACAATTCCCAACCGTCTCACTTTCAGTCACCTCCATCTTGCCAAAACTTCCTAAGACCTCGGCCAAACTTTGACCGCAGGCCACCCAAACTGTATACCGCCATTGCCGATCCCATTGACCTGTTGTATGAAAGGCTAAAAGCTGCTGGTTACGTCACTACCATCCATGTTGTAGCCGCAGAGAATCCATCCTAATGGGTCAATTCAAACAAAACCTGTGCATACCATTCCGGCATAAAGGGACATACCTTCGATGAATGTCGCTCGTTGAAGGAGAAGGTCCAGACTCTGATCGACAACAAAATCATTCAAGCTAAGGAAGATGCTCCTAATGTTCGCAATAACCCCCTCCCAGATCATATGGGTGGAGGTGTCAATGTGATAGAAATACATGAAGAATGGGACCTAGAGGGGTCAATCGGGTTGATCAAAGAAGGTGATGATCCCAAGAAACCGGTGGTTATTCTTAATCCCATAATAGTGCAGATACAACCGTCAGGAGAGGATGAGGTGACTACATTAATCCCATTAGAGTTTGAGATATCACCGCCTACAGATACGCCCGCACCATTCGAGGCACACCAATTACAGTGACAGTATCAACTACGCCGCCTTTCAACACTAATTCCGTGCCCTAGGATTACGTAGCTGAAGCTAGAAGGAAATGAAAGGTCAAGCTAGAAGAAGCTGGTGCTGCACAGGGGATGACCAGGACTGGAAGGGTCTACACACCTGAACACTTGGGAGAGTCCAACAAACAGACTTCTAACAGGCCTCCCGTCATTGAGACATGGCTAGATGACCTCTGGAAGAAGGTACAAGCCAGGGAATACTCGATCATAGATCATCTGAATAAGACTCCGGCCCAGATATCCATATTATCATTGCTGCAGAATTCGGGAGCACATAGGAGTGCTCCGATGAAAGTATTGAATGAAGCTTATGTACCTAACAACATCACAAGCGGAAAGATGGCTATCATTGTGGGGAAGGTATTAGAAAGTCACAAGATTACTTTCCACGAGGATGAACTACCACCGGAAGGCTTGAGTCACAACAGCGCACTGCAAATTACCGTGCAATGTGAAGATTACTTCATTACCAGGGTTCTGATTGATGGAGGGTCCAGCCTTAACATTTTCCCATTGACAACACTAAAGAGGATGGGCAAGGGATTGTACGAAATACGAGAAGGATCCATGAATGTAAAGGATTTCGATGGTTCTCAAAGGTCCACCATTGGAGAAATCAGTCTCTGTTTGCAGATGAGGCCTACATGGTTTAAGGTTGAATTTCAGGTGTTAGATATATCCGCATCCTATATAATCTGTTACTAGGGCGACCATGGATACATGCCGCTGGGGATGTGGCCTCAACTTTGCATCAGGCGGTAAAATTTGAGTGGAACCATCAGGAAGTCATTATCCATGGGGATGGGAGCAACCCCATCTACAGTCGCCAGACTATCCCGGTAATTGAAGGTAGAAGAAGGCTTGGTGGAGAAACTTACCACCACATCGAACGGGTCAACGCAATAGACAAGGATAAGTGGTGGAGTAGTAAGATTGAAAGCATAATGAATTGGAGTGGATACGAACCTGGAAAGGGTCTCAGTAAGAATCTTCCAGGCATTTCCAAGCCAATACAGCTAAAGCGCCATGACACCACCTTTGGCCTGGGCTACCAGTACACTTGGCAAGAGTACGATGACTATACGCCACCATGGCACAGTCCTTATTATCCATTGGAGCAGCCCATACCGCATCTGGAACAGACTTTTTGGCAAGTCGTGTCATAGGGGGACCAGAGGAGGAGGAAGCATTAGCAGCCTTAAGCAGCTTATTCTTGGAAGACGAGGATATGGATTGTTATGTCATCATTGAGGAGGAGGGGGAGGAAGGCCCTACCATCCAACCTGTGAGCAAGGGATCGTTCCTCAGAAACTGGACTGTTAGACCACCCAGGACCCGACGAGTCCCGGGGTAGAAAGGGTGAACAACATTGTTTATATTGGCTTTCCAAGAAAATGATTTCTCTTTCTTGCATTTTGTTTTAAATAAAATTTACCAATGTTCTGAAACGTCTGTTTAAATTATTGAAAATCGCTTTTATGTTTTAATGAATCGGTATTTATTATCTTTTCTTTTTCCTCATACTTTTACCTATACAACATTACTATTTCATGTTTGTATGAACCAATGACTGTGACATGCAATGAGACAACGCAACAAAAGGATAGTGATTCAGAAGAAGAAGATATCATACCCGAGGAAATCGTCAGGGAAGTAGAGGACTTTGAGAACAAGCCTAAGTCCAATCTGGACGAGACTGAGGTAATAAACTTGGGAGATTCAGAGACTATCAAAGAAACACGCATCAACATCCACCTGTCACCGCCAGAGAAAGAAGAGTATACACAATTCATGAAGGAGTATGAAGACGTATTTGCATGGTCGTACGATGATATGACCGGACTAAGTACATCTATCGTGGCTCACAAGTTTCCCACCAATCCAATGTGCCCACCAGTGAAGCAGAAGCTTCGGAAATTCAAACCTGACATGAGTTTGAAAATCAAGGAGGAAGTCACCAAACAAATCAACGCCAAGGTGCTCAGGGTGGTTGAATACCCAACATGGTTAGCCAATATTGTGATAGTTCCAAAGAAGGATGGAAAGGTCAGGGTTTGCGTCGATTACCGGGATATCAACCGAGCCAGTCCAAAATATGATTTCCCCCTTCCAAACATACACATCCTAATCGACAATTGTGCCAAACATGAGCTCCAGTCATTTGTGGATTGCTTCGCTGGTTACCATCAGATCTGGATGGACGAGGAGGACGCTGAGAAAATGGATTTCATCATGCCGTAGGGAGTATACTGTTATAAGATGATGCCATTCGACCTAAAGAATGCTGGGGCCACTTACATGAGGGATATGACTACTATCTTCCATGACATGATACATAAGGAGATCAAGGTATATGTGGACGACGTCATCATCAAGTCCAAGAAATCCACATATCATATAGTAGATTTGAGGAAGTTCTTCAAAAGATTGCGGAAATACAACTTGAAATTAAACCCTGCAAAGTGTGCATCCGTGGTTCCTGCCAGAAAATTGCTTGGGTTCATCGTCAGCCGCCAAGGAATAAAACTGGATCCATCAAAAGTCAAATCCATCGAGGAGCTACCACCACCGAAGAACAAGAAGGATGTAATGAGTTTCTGGGACGGCTAAATTACATCAGTCGGTTCATAGCCCAGTCCACAGTCATATGTGAACCAATCTTCAAGATGTTAAAGAAAGACGCTGAAACCAAATGGACCGAGGATTGTTAAAAGGCCTTCGACAAAATCAAGGAGTACCTATCGACGCCACCAGTTTTGGTTCCGCCAGAGCCTGGTAGACCCTTATTACTCTACCTTGCAGTACTAGATGGAGCTTTCAGCTGTGTTCTGGGGTAGCATGACGAGACAGGGAGAAAGGAATAGGCTATCTATTATTTGAGTAAGAAGTTCACTCCATACGAGGCATGTTATTCTCTACTGGAACGTACCTGTTGTGCTCTAACCTGGGTCGCTCTGAAGCCGAGACACTACTTTTGTGCCTACACAGCATATCTCATATCAAGGATGGATCCCTTAAAGTATATCTTCCAGAAACCCATGCCCACTGGCAAGCTGGCTAAGTGGAAAATCCTACTCAGTGAGTTCGACATCATCTATGTGACTCAGAAAGTAGTCAAGGGACATGCATTGGCAGATCATCTTGCAGAAAATCCTGTGGGAGGAGAATGCGAACCCTTGAAAACGTATTTTCCCGATGAAGAAGTATTGTTCATAAGAGAAGACATTGCTGAATCCTACGATGGTTGGAGGGTGTTCTTGATGGAGCGACAAATTTCAAAGAGTCGGCATTGGAGCTGTTTTGGTATCAGAAACTAGTCAACACTATCCGATATCTGCCAAACTCAGATTTCCTTGCACCAACAACACGGCAGAGTATGAAGCTTGCATACTAGGACTCAACATGGCCATCGACATGAATATTCAAGAGCTTCTGGTAATCGGCGATTCAGATTTGCTTATACACCAAGTACAAGGAGAATGGGACACCGAGAATTCCAAGATATTTCCATATCTGCACCATGTGCAGGAATTGAGAAAGAGGTTCACAAAGACAGAATTTTGGCACATCCCTAGAATTCAGAATGAGTTTGCCGATGCACTGGCCACATTATCATCCATGATACAGCATCCGGATAAAAAATTTACTGATCCTATTCCAGTGAAGATCCATAGCCAGCCAGCATATTGCGCCCATGTTGAAGAGGAAGTAGACGGGAAGCCTTGGTTCCACGACATCAAGGAATACCTGGCAAAAGGGGAGCACCCAGAGCATGCGAATCATACACATAAACGTACGCTTCGGAGGTTGTCCAACAATTTCTTTCACAGCGGAGGAACCTTATACAGGAGAACTCCCGACTTGGGGTTACTGAGATGTGTTGATGCAAAGGAAGCTTCTAAGCTACTTGAAGAAATATATGCTGGGACCTGCAACCCACATATGAATGGTTTTTTCTTGGCCAAAAAGATACTCAGAGCCGGTTATTTTTTGATGACCATGGAAACATACTGCATCCAGTATGTTCGAAAATGCTACCAATGTCAGGTACATGCATATATGATAAAGGTACCACCGAATGAGCTCAATTCAACTAGTTCACCTTGGCCATTCGCTGCCTGGGGAATGGACGTCATCGGTTCGATCGCTCAAATGTGCACAAGTTCATCTTGGTAGCTATTGATTACTTCACTAAATGGGTCGAAGCAGCATCTTACAAAGCAGTGACTAAGAAAGTTGTGGCAGACTTTGTCCGCGACCGAAATGTTTGTCGGTTCGAAGTTCCAGAATCAATCATCACCGACAATAATCTCAACAATGACTTGATGAAGGCCATGTGCGAGACGTTCAAAATCAAGCACAATAATTCCAAAACCTATAGACCTTAGATGAATGGAGCTGTTGAGGCCGCCAACAAGAATATCAAGAAGATACTGAGAAAGATGGTAGAAAATCACAAACAGTGGCACGAAAAGCTATCATTTGCTTTATTGGGATACCGCACCACAGTCTGCACATCAACCAGGGCAACTCTTTACTTACTAGTTTATGGTACGAAAGTTGTTATTCCTGCCGAAGTGGAGATTCCTTCCTTGAGAATCATACAAGAAGCTGAGCTCAACGACGTAGAGTGGATAAGGAGCCATTATGAGAAAATAGCCCTCATAGATGGGAAAATAATGAATACAGTGTGTCACAGACAACTTTATCAGAATAGAATGACTAGAGCCTTCGACAAAAGAGTCAAGCCTAGACAGTTCACACCGGGGTAGCTGGTGTTGAAGAAGATCTTTCCGCATCAAGATGAAACCAAAGGGAAATTCTCTCCCAACTGGCAGGGTCCATACATGGTTCACAGGGTATTGACAGGAGGATCTCTCATACTTGAAGAAATGAACGGAGAAGTTTGGCCAAAACCGATCAATTCAGATGCAGTCAAGTGATTCTATGTGTAACTCTTTATACTTTTCTCAAATGATGTAAATTAAACTACGCCCGACCTGATTCCCGTTTAAGAGGGGATACATAGGCAACCCAGTGGGTTTGGTCACAATTCAATAAAAATCTTATTTCCTCCAAAATTGGAAACTGGGGCAGAATTTTGAGGAGGACCCTCAAAATTCCGAAGCAAGTTTATCCGATCGCAGCATGTACAACAGTCATAGATGTCTACCCGTCTAACTGGGGCAGAATTTGAGGAGGACCCTCAAAATTCCATAACAAAAGAGGTTGCAATGTCTCGAATCTTGTCACGGTTGTCAGTTCATATAAAATTCTTAAAGTACATTTTTATTATGTCTTTACAAAACTATGCATGATTGCTTCTAAAATAACTCTGTTTAGTCAAACGCTACCCCAATGATGCAAACAGGATCATCAGACCAAGAAAATCAGGACAAGCAAAGCCGACGGAGACACGAATCAACCTCCCCCATTTACAGAACTCACGATTTTTCTTTGGATGCAAGGACAAAGAATATACATGCCTCGAAGTCACAATCTTCACAACAACCGCAATACTGAAATCTACTACCAGCTAAGAAACTCCGCTATTACCTACTATTCATTCTACTCTCCTGCATAAGGCTAAACGCTGCCTTTACTTGCATGAGGTTAAGCTCTACCTCCCCCATTTGCATAAAGCTAATATCTGCCTTCATTTGCATAAGGATAATCTCTACCTTCACCTTGCATAAGGCTAAACGCTGCCTTCACCTTGCATAAGGCTAATCTATGCCTTCATCTTCATAAGTCTAATCTCGGCCTTCACCTTGCATTAGGCTAATCTCTGCCTTCATCTGTATAAGGATAATCTCTGCCTTCATTTGCATGAGGCTAAGCTCTGCCTCCATTTGCATAAGGCTAAGCTCTGCCTCCATTTGCATAAGGCTAATCTCTGCCTTCATCTGCATAAGGCTAATCTCGGCCTTCACATTGCATAAGGCTAAACACTGCCTTTCCTTGTATGAGGTTAAGCTCTACCTCCCCCATTTGCACAAGGCTAATCTCTGCCTTCATTTGCATAAGGCTAATCTCTGCCTTCACCTTACATAAGGATAAACGTTGCCTTCATTTTCATAAGGCTAATCTATTCCTTCACCTTGCATAAGGCTAAACGATGCCTTCACCTTGCATAAGGCTAATCTCTGCCTTCCATCTACATAAGGCTAATCGCTGCCTTCACCTTGCATAAGGCTAATCGCTGCCTTCACCTTGCATAAGGCTAGTCTCTTCCTTCACCTTGCATAAGTCTAATCTCTGCCTTCTATCTGTATAAGCTCTACCTCCGCATTCGCACAAGGCTAATCTCTGCCTTCGTTTGCATGGAACTAAGCCCTGTCCCGCATCTTGCATGAGGTTAAGCTCTACCTCCGCATCCTGCATGAGGCTAAGCTCTGCCTCCATCTGCATAAGGCTAATATATGCCTTCATTTGCATGAGACTAAGCTCTATCTCCATACCTGCATGAGGCTAAGCTCTGCCTCCAATTTACATTCTTTCACCGAGACTAAGCGCTGTCTCTCCGGCGTTATCTACTTTGCTCTTCTTTCGGGCTAAGCTCTGCCCTCCACTTCACAAGATTAAGCCTTGTATTTTTGACATCATATTATTGCATCTCATGGGATGAAATATTGCCAATCTGTCCAAAGGCGTCATAGTCTAAAAACATCATCCTCATAGCCGGAAGACACCATGCCATGGCCTGAGGATCTCTCTCGACTTGCATATCATTATTCAAAGGCGTCATAGTACAGAGGCACCATCCTCATGGCCCAAGAACATCATTTTATGACCTGCGAATCTCTCACCGAACAATTCATGGCCCAGGACATCATGGTCTAAGGACGTCATCCCTAACCGTCCGAAGACGACTTTCATAGTCCAAAGGGAACCCGCATCATGTTTAAATTTATGCACAATATATGCTTGTAGCATCTTCATTTGCAGGTGACTCGGCAAGCAACTGCTATCCCAGCAGGAGCAATCCCGCTCCAGTTCCTTCAACTATATCAAACCTGGTCTCTCATCATAACCCATCCTTCGCCTATCCCGAAACACTGCGTCCGTTTTTGCAATGACTTAACCGGTATATTTCGCCGATGAATCCAGAACTACACATGGCCTAATTCCTGTAAAACCAGGGATATGTAGGTAGCTCAGAAGCCAGAGTGCGGCCTAAATCCCTCAAACCGTTTTGCTCGGTCAAAATTAGCCATCATATCTTTACCCGACAACTCTTTCATCCTTTCCGGGTAAAGAGGGGCAACTCTTGATATCCAATCTTTTCTAAAATAATTTTAAATTGCATATATACCTTCAAAATCATGCATTAGCATCAATTAATATTTTTTCACAATTTTTTTTCTACATTTTATTAATTTGTCCAGCATTCCTTTTCTAATAAATAATCATAAAATTGCATCACAAATGATTTCAAAAATATTTTTCTGGTTTAATTTACTACTTATGGTCTTATTAAGTCCAATTATTCTATAAATAGCCAAATTGGCACCTTTTTGGCTATAATTGCAAGAACTTTACAATTATAGCCCATGCATATAATTTTCGTGTTATTTTTACCAGAAATTAGTCTTTTGTATTTTTAAATACTAAATAACCATTTTTAAAACATCTTTATGCATGAAATTTATTTTTTATAATTAGTAATTATTTTAACTAACTTATATTTGGGGTTTTAACAAATAGCCTTGTTTAATTTCAATTTCAGCCTAAATTAATTCAGCCCAAATCCTTATAAACCAACCCAATATATCCCATGCCCAAATCCTACCTAACCTGACCCAGATCTTCTAGAATCTTAGCCGTTGATCATTTTTGATCAACGGCCCAGTTAACCCCTTTCTTAATTAACCTAAATCACCCCCTCCCAAACCCCTCATTCTCCTCCTCACTCCGCCGTCACCCCTTCCCATTCTCTCTCAGATTCTCTAAGACCCTAACCCTAAATCTCACCTCGCCGTCACTCTCCACCGTCAACCATGGTGGTCCCTCACCACCCTAAGGCCTCTCATGGCTCCCTTATGTAGATATTGCTGTCTCTAAGGCCCTCAAGGGACAAGGGTCAGTCCACTCACACCTTTGGCCTGTTCTTGCCTGTTTCAGGCCTCCATGGCTCGATTTTGAGTAAGATATTTCTATTTTTTCCTAAACCTATGGGTTTCTAAGCCGATATCTTCATCTCTGTGTTATTTTTACGAAAACCTACTTTCATCTCTTGAACTTCTCAGATCTGAGACGAATCGAACTATTTTTGCTTGTTTTTATGAAAAACCTTCTGATTTTCAAGTGTCATTTCATTTTTTTCCTAACTAGGGTTTTCTTGAAAATCTTTTCTTCAAAGCTCTTTCTAGCTTTAAGTATTTTTCTCTGTTCTTATGTGTTTTCGGCTACTTTTGTTAAGTTATCTTAACCCTAAATAGTTATGCTAAAATCCCCAATTTTTTGGTACTCCGTTTGGATTCTGAAGTTTGTCCTTGATTATTTGCTACATGATTTTGTTATGTGTTTAATTCTCATGATTACTTCTTTGTTTAATTAGAGTATCTTGTGATTTTACCCTAGTATGTCTTTATTAGGGTTTGATATTCGATTCTTTCTATTTGTGCTCGACTTATCTGCCTATTCATGAGAACCTATGTTATTGTCCTTAAAATTAGTATTATTTCGAGTCCTTGATTCACTGATTTGTTGTGGTTATACCTATATGCTGATTTTATCAATTATTTCTACATTTTTACAGCCTTTAATTATTTCTTACCTTATTCTCTGATTAATCGTGTTATTTATTGATTCTTACTAGTTATTTCCTTAATTGAACCCTCTGTGTATTTACCCCCTAATTACCTACTCTATACCTAAGTTATTTTATTCTTTTCCTTAATTAACTACCCCATTCTTTACCGTAAACTGGTTGCCCTTAATTGAAGGAGGACCTTACTGATTTTGTGCTTGATTGATTCTATGATTCTCCTCAATTACTGAACAATTGATTCTTACCTTATTTGCCTAGCTCTCAACTGTTATATATACCCTCTTCTATTCTCACTAGCACACGAAGACTAGTTCACAACAACTCTATCTTCTACTTAAAAGCTCTCTGCTCTTTCTTGTTACTTGCTACTCTTGCTAAATTAGCCAGTTGTAAGCCAAAGATAGTTATTACACTATACCTGCTCTATACTTTGTGCTTTCTCTCCTTAATTGGTATGTCCTGATTCAATTTTAAATCCAAAACTCTATGTGTTATTGCTTCAATTCAATGGTTTCAAGTTTTGCTCCTGCTTACTATTTGGTTGTTTAATATGTAATTTGTATGTTTAAATCATTGTTTCACCTAACATGTGTCACGCGCCCCTCTCTTCTCCCTCTCCTTTTGGATCGGTCAGGGTATTCGACATTATTGGGATAAATCGTTTCCTTTTGGGAAAGGGGTAAGGAATTGAAGAGTCGCCACCTAACGAATTAAGGTGCGTTAGGGCACCTACTAAGGGTCATTTACAAACACAGATTGGATAACCAGATATAGGGTAAGGTCTTGAAATTACTTCAAGGGGAAGGTGTTAGGCACCCCTCGAAATCCACAACTGTGGTTCCCGGCCAAACAAACTTTGTGAATTTTAAGACAGGTAGCACATAAGCAATAAAAGCATATAGAACAAATAAAGGTTTTTGAGAATATTCGCAGTCTAAGCACACATATGTGCTAAAGATAGGGGGGAGCTAGGTTGTTTATCCTCTAGGATAATATCCATGCAATGCCCGGTAATCACTCCTCAATGAGGGGCTACATGTTGCATTATCACAAAGTTCACCATATCCATGTCTACCCTTTCCCACCCCTAAGTGGTTATTAAGCGAGTTTATTTAACGACCTCTATGCGTGCTGTTACCCGTCCCTTATTAATGGTCCTGGAGGAGATTAGGACCTCTACCTATAGGCAGTTCTAGACAGACCCCTAAGGTTTAAAAGGAGAAAACACTAGGCGACAAACAAGAACAGATAGGAGTTTAGAAGATAAAGGTAGGAAAGAGCAATTAAGAGGCTCAGATTTACCTCCACAGATAATGCATGTAATCAGCATGACTCAAAACACAAACAATGGCAGTATTATTAAACAGGATCCTAAAACATGATGTCTAAGTGAATATCAAAACACAGAAGATATGCAGTGTAAATTTTATAAACCCAGAAGCAGGGGCCCTAACCAGTTTGCCTACTGATTTTAAGCCTGTTAACCATTCAGCAGTAAACACAAAAGCAACAGTTTTCCAGTTTTATAAAGGTTGGTCACCTAAGTCTAGCCTAGGCGTGAGGGGGGGGGGATGCACAATAGTTACCAGAATTATTAAAACAGTTTAGAAGTTGTTTTACCTAAAGCATGTTGTTCTAAGTGTTGCAAAGACATAAGGGTTATTACCAGTTTTACTAACACAGGATAATCATATGTGAGACTGTCTTATGCATCAATAGTTTAGCTAGGTGTGACTTAGTGAGATCCTAAAACAGGGTATCTAGTATGAACATAAGATGCAGAATGATTTATATGCACAATTCCTAAAAAGCATGATTTCTAGATGCAAAAAAAGTTACAACATGATTTCAGAATATGCAGTAGCAACAATTTTCATGTTAATGTTGTTATTTAGCCTAGAAACAGGATTTCTAAGTGATGAAAATAATGTCAAATGAGATGCTGAAACAGTAAACCTAAGAACATGATATCTAATGCATGACATGCTTAGAATGTATTGGTCCTAAACATGGATTCTAATGCGCACATAGAAATGTAAGCCTAAGGCATGGTTTCTACCCCATTGATATCGACAACAGACATGGCTACCCTCCCCTTTTCACTATCAATCCCCAATATTCGTTTACAACAATTATTACAAACCAATGTGAATGAATTACATAAATAGATAAAGAAAAATAAGAAGTTACACTATAGGGAGCCTGAAAACAGACCCAGATACTCAGAACCTCAAATGCCCAAATGTTTCATAGCCTTTCTCATATCCAGGTGTGTCAGAGTTCCCTAAAGACCTCAAGGGATCCCGGTTAGTGCTCACACCCAAATTTCACAACCATAATTGAGTACGTGCAGTGTGGAAGTGCCAGCCCCAGTGCATCAGAGTTCAGAGGGATCTCACAGGAATCCCAAAGCAGTCATACACTGGAAGGGCAGAACTTAAGGACCTAAGAGTAGAGTGAGAGTGCTTGACATAGTTTTGAAAAGGTTTTATATAATTAAACAACAGCAAATAAAAAATAGAGCCAAAACCAAACTCAGCAATACTTAAATAACATCCAAAACAGGAAGAACAAACCTACACACATGGGTGATGGGGATTGGGGACACATAGAGCTAATGTAGTGCACACATAGTTACAGGAGCATGAAAATTCTTATAGAGGGTTTAGGGAATCAACATATCATGAATCTCAGAACCAATACAGTATTAGACAACTTAGGGTAGCCAACTGCTTTGCACAAAAAGGTTCATGATAGAAATAAGGGAAAACATAAGTAAGGCGGAGTCATATTGAGGTATACTACAAAGGGGGTTCATAAGCAGGCTGATCCTAAGGGGTTGGACATATTCAGAAGCATGATGATAAAGCAGTAAAGTAGACATAGTAGTTGCAGGTTGAACAACAAAACCACAGATAGGAAACATATTAGAAACATGATAAACTGAAGCACTAAAAAAAGCACATTGGTTTGGGACTTGAATTAAAATCAGAACATACCAGTAAAGAAGACAATAAACACAAAAGTGAAAGGACAAGAGAGCATAATAGTTAGCCTTGGCTTGCAGCCGTCTAACTCAGAATAATAGTAAGTAACATAGAAAGAGAGCAAAAAGTTCTGAGTGTGATAGAGAGAGAGCTTTTTGAACCAATGTGCTCGTGTGTGTTGAGTGGATTGTCTGTTCGAGGTGTAAGAATATGAGTGTATATATAGTAGTTTAGGAGTAAAATAGAAATAAGGTAAGAGAAACAGATAAATCAATCAATCAGGCAATCATAGGATTTAATCACGCGAAGGAGTTCAAAATAGATTCCTTCAATTAAGGGTAATTAGCCAAACGGTAATACATGGGTTAATTAAGGCAAGATGTTCAAACCAAATAAGGGAGTTCACAACAGAATAATCAGAGGTCTGATTAAGGAAAGAATAATGTAAACGGATCAGTAAGGATCCACAAATATATGGGCAATCAAATAAGGTAGGGATGACTAATTTAGATACTAGACAAGGAAACAAACAAGACTTAGGCATACAAATCTCTAACAGAGCAAATCAATCAGCTCAAGTTTCAAAGTAGTACTGATTTCTGGAGGAGAATATCAACTCCTCTAACTAGAAAATAGGATAAGTAAAACTTCAAAAAATATAGAAATTAGCTGGAAAACTGATGCGAACCCTAATAGAGATTAATTAGGGAAAAAATCACAGAGTAATGGATTCGACAAAATAAAAGCATCTAAGTCCAAGAAATAGAGTAAAGTAACACAGAAAGTACCCATAATCGGAGAAAAGTTAGAAAAAGTCAGAGCATCGCACAAGATCAACTAGGTTTAAGGGCACAAATCAGTCATAAAGATGAGGGAGAATTGATTTAAACACTTAGAAGTCAGAAGAACATTTGAAAGCAGCTCGTAATGAACCCTAGTTTTAGGGAAAATCAGAATAACCACTTAAAACCAGAAGTTTTTCCAAAGAAATCATGTAATAATGCTTGATTCATCTCAGATCTATACAGATCTGGAGAGGATCGAAAAATAATAAACTAGGTTTTTAGAAACCATGCCAGAGATGAGAATATAGGTTTAGAAACCATAGAGTTGTAATCAAACAAGGCGAGATTCTAAATCACAAACAAAAAGTGGCCTGAGACAGGCCAGCAAACATAGACTCAAACCAGAGCTGGTCGGAATCCTTTGAAACCCTTTTAAGGATTCATAAAATCGAAGAGCCACGACTGGCCGGAGAATGCATAGAAACATCACAAGGTGGAGTTTATGCCCGTGACGGTGATTGAGAGCTAGGGTTTGGTTTAGAGGATTTGAGAGAGAAGAGAGGAGTGACGTCAGCGTGAAAGAGAGGAAAATGAGAGGAAATGGGGGGGGGGGGNTAATCAACGGTCCAGATTAAAAGGGGAATTGAGTCGGGTGATTAATGGATTTGGGCTTGGGGTATTTGGGCTTTATTTAATCAGCTTTGGGCTGGTTTAATATGGAGTGATTAATCAATTTACGCTAAAATCGAAATAGGCATGGACTATTTGTTAAATACCCAGATAGTTTAATTAAAATATTTTTATAAGGTAATTGCTATTTATAAAAATGAATCATATGCATGGAAATAACTTAAAAATGGTTATTTGATATTTAAAAATATCTGGTAAAAAAATAGTATAAAATCACATGTTTAGGCTATAATTGCAAAGTTATTGCAATTATATCCAAAAGATGGCAATTTGACTAATTATGAAATAATTTGATATTATTAGGACCATAAAAAATGAATTAAATCAAGAAATGCCTTTGAAATCATTTGTGATGCGATTTTGTAATTATTTATTGGAAATAAAATGCTAGATAAATTAGACAAAATATAGGAAAATTATGGAAAAATACCAATCGTTGTTAATGCATGATTTTGAAGGTACATATGCAATTTTAAAAATATTTTGGGAAAAATTGGGTATCAACAGCTGCCCCTCTTTATCCGAAAAGCATGAAAGAGTTGTCGGGTGAAGATAAATGGCCAATTTTGACCGAGCAAAACGGTTATAGAGGTTTAGGCCCCGCTCCGGCTTCTGAGCTGCCTACATATCCCTGGTTTTACAGGAATCAGGCCGTATGTACTTTCGGATTCATCGGCGAAGTATACCGATGAAGTTATCACAAGAGTGGACACAACATCTAGGGATGAGCGAATGAACAGCTTGCGGGATATCGAGTTTGATACAATTGGGAGAACTGGAGCGGGATTGCTCCTGCTGGGATAGCAGTTGCATTCCGGGTTACCTGCAAATAAAAGCAATACAAGCGTATATGATCACGCTCAACTATGTCTTGTAGAAGACTAAACGGGCGTTGCAAATATAATCCTGGCGTATTATGCCCAGAGTCGATCCCACAGGGAATTGACGTATCAAGCAAGATGTTAAAATACTACTCAGCTGTCACCTGATGTTATTTGAATTACTAATACTAAAGATTAAAACTAAAGATTAACTATGCTAAGGTATAAACAATTGTAATAAAAATCTAAGGTTATGGTTTCCCCCGCAGGTGAACTTACTTCTTGGATACTTCGTATAGCTTGATTAGTTATCTCTATCAATAATGAACACTCTATCTACCATAAATCTCTCTCAAGTAATTATGATAATTTACTAGACGCACTCTCTCAAGTTACGCTAGCTAGATTGCATTACAGTTCACTTAGATTGCACCCGAAGTATCGTTATCTCTAATCCAACCTCTAAACCCTCGGTTATGACTTTCGTCTATACTCTGGGAGTGGTGTTGTTCAAATAATTACCTAAATATTCACTCTCTCTCTAAAGTCATAACCGAGGGTTTAGAGGTTGGATTAGAGATAACGATACTTCGGGTGCAATCTA
>MDKI01236407.1:0-20573 GCA_005239505.1 Nicotiana paniculata
CCGTTTCCATCTCCACTTCACCTACACATGAAATAAACTCCATTAAGCACATAACAAGTGTATTTTTATCATTAATGCGCATAAAGTGTAAGGTATATCACATGTTAAACTATGCAATTTAGTCTCGCATCAGGACCCCATAATCGTCATCTATGTCAGTCCCCTGCTTATCTGGTTAGGTCGAAGCCGGCATCGGTAATTGCTATTTGGCCCCTTATTTTGCTTTTGTCCTTGGTTCCTTTGATGTTGCAAGTGTTGATATCGGAATCACTTCATCGACTGCAAACATCTCTTTTGCGGCCGGTTGTTCCTCGTAGATCGTCTTAATTCCTTCTGGCATTGGGAATTTTAACACATGGTGAAGGGTCGAAGGCATTGCCCTCACGTTTTGGATCAATGGCCTCCCGAACAGGGCATTGTATCTTATGTCACCCTCGATCACATAAAACTTGGCTTCCTGGATGGTACTGGCGGCATTGACTGGTAATGTTATTTCCCCTTTAGTGGTTTCACATGCCATGTTGAATCCATTCAGGACTCGTACTGCAGGTGCAATTTGGTCTTGTATACCGAGCTACTCCACGACCCTTGATCGAATGATATTGGTCGAGCTACTTGGATTAATTAACATACGTTTAACCCGAATTTTATTCACGAGTACAGATATTACCATTGCATCATTTTGGGGTTGTATGATCCCTTATGAATCCTCGTCGTTGAAAGATAAAGTTCTTTCAGGTACGTAGTCTCGAGTTCGTTTTTCCCTAGTGATGGATACCTTGGTACGTTTCAACATCGTCCCATGTGGGATATCAACCCTGCCGATGATCATGTTGATGATGTGCTGAGGTTCTTCTTTTTCTGCTTGTTTGTTAGAATCCCTGTTCCTGAAGTGATTCTTGGCTCGGTTGCTCAAGAATTCTCGAAGGTGCCCATTGTTTAATAAACGGGCTACTTCCTCTCTCAGTTGTCTACAATCTTCGGTTCTGTGACTGGGAGTGCCATAATATTTGCACATCTGGTTAGGATACCTTTGGGTTAGGTCGGTCTGTAGAGGTCGAGGTTATTTGATATGGTGGCAGCATCAACATTAAAGTTGTATTCCGATAGCCTCGGCGCGTCTTTGAGCCCAATAGACATGTCAAAGCCATTTTTGGTCATAAGTCCCCTGTTGCTATCACCTCGTTAATTTCTTCTTTCGTTTCTCATGAAATTTTTCCCAGACCGTTGCCTCTCCTATCTCCGTTATATGGCTGATACCGATCTCTGTTCGACTTTGGTTCCCGGTCGATATCTTTCTTGATTCTGTCGACGAGTTCAATAGGATAAACGGACCCGGAAGGAGGCCCAAGTTGATCGTATTCAACCCTGATTTTTGATTGGTACCGATTATGCACATCGACCCAAGTAACAGCTGGGTACTCTATCAGATTATGTTTCAACTGTTGTGAACCTACCGAGCTTCGAACATTGAGCCCTTGGGTAAAGGCTTCAAAGGCCCAATCATCAGCGACCATTGGTAGGTCCATCCATTCCATTTGGAATCGAGATACAAATTCTTTAAGCATTTCATTTTCCTTCGGCCTTACCTTGAAAAGGTCCGACTTCTTGGTTTCGACCTTGATGTCTCCGGTGTGTACCTTTACAAAAGAATCTGCAAGCATAGCGAAAGAGTCAATAGAATTAGGTGGTAAACTGTGATACTGTATCATGGCTCCCTTTGACAGGGTCTATCTGAATTTCTTTAATAAGACGGACTCGATTTCATCATCCTCTAGATCATTCCCTTTGATGACGCATGTGTAAAAGCTGACATCTTCGTTTGAATCGGTCGTTCCATTGTACTTAGAAATCTTGGGCATGCGAAACTTCTTGGGGATCGATTTTGGAGCCGCGCTCGATGGAAAGGGTTTTTGCACAAACTTCTTGGAATCCAAGACTTTCAATATCGGCAGTGCTCCTGGTATTTGATCTACACCTGGAATCGTAGGTTTTCACCTTTTTATCGTTAGCCTCGATCTTCTTCTCCCCCGATTCTATCTGTTTCATTAATTCCTCGAGCTTCTTTATAATCGTGGGGTTAGTCCCCGATTCATTTTCGTTTGACATTTCTATGACCGGTTGATCCCTGTGGGTGACTTCCCGGGGAGGATCAGGCTCAACCCTGCTTGGTGCACGGTTTTGGTTTTGTAACTGGGCTATTGCCACCTGTTGTACCTGTAACATTTCGAAGATCACTAGTAGACTGATCCCATCCCCTTCAACGTTTTGTGTGTTTCGAATTGTCGATCAGACTCCACTGTGAATGCTATTTTCGGGGTCAGTAGGCAAGTTGCATCGATATCCACATGTGAATTAGCATTAATAGGATCTACGATCAGAATTCTAGCAGGATCAGTAGGTGGTATGTTATGTAGTGCCTTCCTGATATTCCTTGGAAGGGCAACATAAGGCTAAGCAATTGATGTCAGTGCAGTTGATGTCCGCCAACTGAAGTCCCCTCCGTACGCTAGACTAGATTGTCAGTGTCGTACGGGAAAAACAATGTCAAGAACAATTGAGAGAACAGTAATGAGAATTGAAAGAAAGATTGATGGCATTAATGAAAGCTATTACAAAAGAAGGTAACGCGGTGTCAAGGGGGAGAGACACCAGTACAGAGAATTTCTTGCTAAAAAGTGTTTGATTGCTTGATTCCCCCTAATAATGCTTAAAAAAATAAACCGAAGTTACAAGACTTGACCTAACTAAGCTAGAGGAACATAATGGAAGTACATGGAATAAAACTACTCTATATTTACAATAAAAAGGACTTAGTTTTCTATAAGGTAGAAACAGGTCCGTTGTTAGCAACTTTGTCTTTGGCATCACGATATGTGCGTGCGACATTGTCTGCGCACGCGACACTTTGGTAGCTGCCTGCGGCTTGGCGCTAGCGAGAGATATCGGTGGGGCGATAGAGGCACATGCGCGCTTGTCACTTGGCACAGCCAAGACCACGAGGCTGTCCGTGGAGCTAGGCTTTGGGAGTCTTGCCAGGACGCCACGGGTCATGTCCAAGGGGTAATGGGGCATCGCTGGAAAGCCACCCATGAAATTCTCCCCCACCTGAGTTGGCGACGTCCTCAGCGCCTTACTTGCAAAATAATCTTCAATTAGGATCTTGTAGGCTTTGAGGTTTTTTCCCCTCTCCCAAGTATTCTCCTATGCATCACACCCTTGCTATTTCACCAAGAACTCTTGGTGATCCTTCCTTGAGGCATGAATTACCCGATCATGAAGAATAGCTTCAGCACGCCTTTTCCGGGTTGAATTGGGGCCTCGAATGCTGGGTATTGTGAGTTGGCTCCGTGAAGGATCCTCCATGTCTTCCCGAAAAGGTTTTAGAAGGCTGACATGGAAGACGGGATGGATTTTCCACCAAGATAGAGTATCCACCCGGTAGGCAACTTTCCCAATGCGTCTTTCAATGGACAAAGGTCCCATGTATTTTTGAAATAGGCGAGGTTCATGGACCCCTGCAAACAAGTACCGCTTTGGGATTTTGACAATCACTTTGTCTCCTACTTGATATTCAACAAAGCGACGATTCTGATCAGCATGCCTATTCATCCGCTTTTGGGCTTTGACAAGATAGCTCCGCACTATATCCAAATTTCGCTTCCATTATTTTGAGAAGCTAGCAGCGCGAGGAAATTTTGACATGTTTGGTGTATTCACGATGTGTGGGAGTAGCGGTTTCTGCCCGGTAACAATTTCAAAAGCATTTTTGATTGTACTAGAGCTCTTTTATGAATTGAAACACAGTTGAGCAACATCCAGAAGCTTCACCCAATTCTTATGCGATCTAGTAGCAAAGTGGAGGAGATATTCCTCCAACATACCATTGAACCGCTCCATCTGGCCATCAGATTGTGGATGAAAACTTGAGCTATGACTCAATTTTGACCCGGGCACTTAAATAGTTGGGTCCAAAAGTTGCTAGTGAAGCGTGAATCGCGGTCACTAACGATGTCTTTGAGCAGGCCCCAATATTTGACGACATGAGAGAAGAAGACCCGAGCTGTATCTTCTGCTAATATATATTGTGGTGCTGCAATAAAAGTGACATACTTGGAAAATCGATCCACCACAACCAAGATAGTTGTGAGATCTCTGACCTAAGGTAATCCGTTGATGGAATACAGAGACACGCTTTCCCAAGGTCTCTTTGAGATATCTAGTGGTTCCAAGAGTCCCTCTTGTGTCAAGCGGTCGGACTTGTCCTTCTAGCATACTAGACAAGTCCTCACATACTGAGTGACGTCATCGGCCATTTGAGGCCAATAACATGCACGACGAAGTAATGCCAAGGTGCGTTGTTCGCCGGGATGCCGACCCACAGAGTGTCGTGAAATTCCTCCAGAAGAGTCCTTCTCAGATATCCTCATTTAGGAACATAAAGTCGGTTCCCTTTTACCTTCAGGAAACCATCCTCTATGTCTAACTGGCGAGTTTTTCCCTATCCTTCTAGATCAACCAAATACTGTGCAGCATCATCCTTGATGAGTAGATCATGTATCTGGTCTTTTATGGTGGTAGCTACTTCGCTCCCCCTTAGGGTGGCGAGTAGGCACACTGATGCTAGGTCAGCTCTCCGATTGAGCGCATCAACAACATGATAGTCTTCCCACTTTGGTACTCCACGTGAAGTGAAATTCTGCTAAGAGTTCCTGCCACCGGGCCTGTCGGCCATTCAGCTTCGGCTGGGTCATGAAATGACTAACAGATGGGTTGTTCGTCTTGACCACGAATGAGGATATCAACAGATAATTCCTCCAAAGGCATACGTAATGAACGACCAATAATTCTTTCTCGTGGGCGGCATAGCGCCGCTCTGCATCCTTTAGCTTCTGGATCTTGTATGCTATGGGATGCCCGTCTTGTAGTAAAACACTGCCAAGAGCATAGTCGGAAGCATCCGTTTGTACCTCGAATGGCTTGGCCAAATCAGGGAGGGCCAAGACAGGGCTACTATACATAGCCGCTTTCAACGCGTTGAAGGCCTCCGCTCGCCTGGGTCCCCAGTCCCAAGGCGTGACCTTTTTGAAGAGTTCTTTCAATGGCACTACGATGAGGGAGTAATTCTTCACAAATCACCGATAGAATTTGCATAGGCCAAGGAACACCCTCAAGGCGTGGATATCCTTGGGCGGCGGCCAATCTGTGATAGCTTGGATCTTTTGCTGGTCCATCTTGATCCGTCCTTCCTCAATGACATGTCCGAGGAAGTCGATATGTTTTTTAGCAAATGAGCACTTGGATAGCCTTGCGTATAATTCATGCTCCCGCAACCGGGCTAAGACCTTAAGCAAGTGCTCTAGGTGTTCTTCTAGGGTTTGACTGTAAACCACAATGCCATCCAAATAGAACACCACGAATTTGTCAATGTAATCTCGGAAGACCAGGTTCATCAGGGTGCAAAATGTGGCTGGAGCATTAGTCAAGCCGAACCCAAGAAGTTGAACGACCCATATCTTGTCACATACGTCGTCTTGTGTTCATCACCCTCAGCAATTCGAACTTGCCAATACCCTGTCTTCAGGTCAATTTTTGTGAACACCGTCGCACCCCAATCTATCGAACAATTCTACACTAACATCAGTTGGTATTAGGGCCTAGGCTCGACATCGGATGAGGGAACGCATTGCCATTACCACCATTTCTGACCATGGTGAATCATGGGGACCACATTGTGGCCCTTGAAGAGACGGTTGACGTATTACGACCCGTCGTAAATACGGTGCCTGAACTATAAATCAGCCTAGTGCAAAGGTTGGACGACCTGGACCGCAGAATGCTCCAGGCCGAAGTTGACATAGAAAACATCAGTCGCGACTCTGATAAATTCGAGGATACCTTGATATGTTTCAACATCGGCCCTTGTGGTATATCAACCCTGCCGATGATCATGTTGATGATGTGTTGAGGTTCTTCTTGTTCTGCCTGTTTGTTAGAATCTCTGTTCCTAAAGTAATTCTTGGCTCGGTCTCTCCAAAATTCTCGAAGGTGCCCATTGTTTAATAAACGGGCTACTTCCTCTCTCAGCTGTCTACAATCTTCGATTCTGTGATTGGGAGTGACATGATATTTGCACATCTGGTTAGGATACCTTTGGGTTAGGTCGGTCTGTAGAGGTCGAGGTTATTTGATATCTTTGATGCGCCCGATAACTGATACAATGGCGGCAACATTGACATTAAAGTTGTATTCCGATAGCCTCGGCGCGTCTTTGGGCCCAATGGACATGTCAAAGCCATTTTTGGTCATAGGTACCCTGTTGCTATCACCTCGTTAATTTCTTCTTTCGTTTCTCATGGAATTTCGCCCAGACCGTTTCCTCTCCTATCTCCGTTATACGGCTGATACCGATCTTTATTCGACTTTGGTTCCCGGTTGATATCTTTCTTGATTCTGTCGACGGGTTTAATAGGATAAATGGACCCGGAAGGAGCCCCAAGTTGATCGTCTTCAACCCTGATTTTTTATTGGTACCGATTATGCACATCGGCCCAAGTAACAGCTGGGTACTCTATCAGATTATGTTTCAACTGTCGTGAAGCTACCAAGCTTCGAACATTGAGCCCTTGGGTAAAGGCTTCAAAGTCCCAATCATCAACGACCATTGGTAGGTCCATCCATTCCATTTGGAATCGAGATACGAATTCTCTAAGCATTTCATTATCCTTTGGCCTTACCTTGAAAAGGTCCGACTTCTTGGTTTCGACCTTGATGTCTCCAGTGTGTGCCAGTACAAAAGAATATGCAAGCATAGCAAAAGAGTCAATAGAATTATGTGGTAAACTGTGATACTGTATCATGGCTCCCTTTGACAGGGTCTATCTGAATTTCTTTAATAAGACGGACTCGATTTCATCATCCTCTAGATCATTCCCTTTGATGACGCATGTGTAAGAGCTGACATGTTCGGTCGAATCGGTCGTTCCATTGTACTTAGGAATCTTGGGCATGCGAAACTTCTTGGGGATCAATTTTGGAACTGTGCTCGGTGGAAAGGGTTTTTGCACAAACTTCTTAAAATCCAAGCCTTTCAATATCGGCGGTGCTCCTGGTATTTGATCTACCCTGGAATCGTAGGTTTTCACCTTTTAATCGTTAGCCTCGATCTTCTTCTCCCCTGATTCTATTTGTTTCATTAATTCCTTGAGCTTCTTTATAATCTTGGGGTTATCCCCCGATTCATTTTTGTTCAACCTTTGTATGACCGGTTGATCCCTGAGGGTGACTTCCCGGGGAGGATCAGGCTCAACCCATCTTGATGCACGGTTTTGGTTTTGTAACTGGGCTATTGCCACCTGTTGTACCTGCAACATTTCGAAGATCACTAGTAGACTGATCCCATCCCTTTCAGCGTTTTGTGTGTTTCGAATTGTCGATCAGATTCCACTGAGAGTGCTATTTTTGGGGTCAGTAGGCAAGTTGCATCGATATCCATATGTGAATTAGTATTAATCAGATCTACGATCAGAATTCCCACAGGATCAACAAGTGGCATGTTACGTGGTGCCTTCCTGAGATTCCTTGTAAGGGCGACATAAGCCTAAGCAACTGATGTCAGTGAAGTTGTTGTCCACCAACTGAGGTCCCCTCCGTACGCTAGACGAGATTGTCAGTGCCGTACGGGAAAACCAATATCAAGAACAATTGAGAGAACAATAATGAGAATGGAAATAAAACTTGATTGCATTAATGAAAGTTATTACAAAAGAAGGCAACACGGTGTCGAGGGGGAGAGACACCAGTACAGAGAATTTCTTGCAAGAAATTTTTTGATTGCTTGATCCCCTTTAATAATGCTTAAAAAAAATAAATCAAAGTTACAAGACTTGACCTAACTAAGCTAGAGGAACATAATGAAAGTACATGGAATAAAACTACTATATATTTACAATGAAAAGGACTTAGTTTTCTACAAGGTAGAAACAAGTCCGTCGTCAGCAACTTTGTCTTTGGCATCACGATCTGCGCGCGCAGCATTGTCTGCGCACGCGGCGCTGTTGGTAGATGCCTGCGGCTGGCGCTAGCGGGGGATATCGGTGGGGCGACAGAGTCACATGCGCGCTTGTCACTTGGTGCAGCCAAGACCACGAGGCCGTCCGTGGCGCTAGGCATTGGGAGGCTTGCCAAAACGCCACGGGGCACGTCCAAGGGGTCATGTGGTATGGCTGGAAAGCGGCCCATGACAGGTATCTCGTTGTCGGGTGCTATGTTATTTTTTTCATCCTGGTGACCGAACTCGTTGTCAACGTGCAGAGGTGCTGATTGAGAATTTGACATTTTTGTATTTTATCCTGGAATCAAAGATACTTCAAAGAGCAAGTGTAAAGCAGTGTGTATAGAAATCTATATCAAATAATCACTATTATCCTCAGCCCCATGGTGGGCGCCAAACTGTTTACCCCAAAATCGGATAACAATTGAATTTATACGCGGTTTTAAAGACACGTGATATAACTTGATATAAATTGGAAGAACAGATTAATATTGAAATTAATGATAAGAAAATAAATACAAACCACACAAAATTAAACAGCCATAGCTTTAAAGGTTGGTCACTCTCAAGTCAAAAAATGCCTCAATCGATGTTGGAATAAAATGACAAGATAACAGGAACTGGAAATAACAATGTATTACTTTGGGATGTGTTTTTTAATGTCCATTACAAATGACCAGACTTCCCTTTATATAGTAGGGGAGCCCTACTCTTGATACAATTGTATAAAAGGTAAAAAATCTCATAATTTGCTAATTAATCGGCCTCTCCTTGATACGTGTCGAGATTTTCGTCGTGATCTCCAACTAATCGCGGATATTTCAGTCTTTTATTATTTGGCTCGACAAAGTTTCCTTGATCTTGTTCGGTCTCGGAATCACGAGTTCGATGATTTAACTTCGCGCCTTGGTTCGATATAACCCGAGGTCGAGCTTCAACCTGTCACGTTTCTATCTCGATCGATCATACAATAGGAGAGCCCAGTTTCGACCGTATACATCCTTTTTATTTGCCTGGACAATGTGAAGGTTAGACTAACCAACCTGTTTGTATGTCTCAAAATCTGCCTTTAGAATAGTTAAGCCAAGATAATACTAAGGGAAGAGTTCTCAAGTCATCGTTTGTCGAGATGGCCCAAGGAGCAACAAAGTCTGCAGTCGAAGAGTCAACATGAGTTGGGCGGATTGGATATAACCCAAATTTTAGCCCATCTTGAACTAATGCATTTCAGCCCAAGTAAATAACCCGTCCATTTGTTGACTCATCCCATTTTGACCTGCTCAAAATCAGCTCAACCCGCACATTTGATACCTCTAATGAAAATCCAAAACTTCTTTTTTCCCATATAGATACGAATTTCTTGATCAATTAGAGGAAATCGATGTGGAAATAGTTCCAATGACGAGGCAAAGGCATTGGACTCTTAATGTGGATGTGTACCTTTAGGTGCGAAATTTCTTTTATAATATTGAAATACCTCTATTACAAAGATGTTAGGTGCCTCGAGCCAATTTTCTCTCCTTGAATTTTTCTATTTGAAATAAAAACCAATTATTCATTATACACTGTACCAAATTTAATCAAGGAGGTTCAACAATTTATATATATTTAATGTATACGCACACACACAAAAAAGAGAACTTTTGAAGATTTCTTTCTTTTTTGGAAAAAGGTGGTAATTTTTTTCTTTTGAAATGCTCCGATCCTCGAAGCAAATCTTTTTGTCCCTAAATTATTCTCTATTTAAATAAAAATCAACTATGGTCTAAATAGATATACCAAAATAAACAAATGAATATGAGTCATCAACATTGATACAAATCACATATCATGAAATTTTGATGCAATAACAATTTATATTATATAATCTCAATGTAGAGAAACCATTATGTTTCACCCAAGATAGATTACGATTTTCATAGCAATCAATTTCAAAGATTATCTTTCCACTCAAAACAAATTAAAGCCAAATTAGCCAACAAAGATGGTTCGGAGTCGCTCTTTGGTGCTTCAGCAGGTGAATGTGATCGTTTGTGCTTGTGTTTATGTTCATGTTTATGCTTGTGCTTGTGCTCTTCTGGTACTTCAGCTGGAGATAACGGTTCTTCTGAACATGGCGCAGGTGAATGTGACAATTCTGGTGCTCCTACTTGCTCTGTAGAAACAATAAATTTTAGTGTTATATTATATTATTGAAATCTGCTAGATTTGTTACCAAAAAAAGGATTCATTTTGGATAACATATTTAGTATTGTAATAATGCAAATTCAATTACATGCTTTAATTACAAGGCAATCAGATTTTGTATTATGAATTGTGTTTAATTGCTTAAGTATTAAAGGCAACAAATAAAATGAATTTTTAACGTATTGGAAGAGCCTGACGATGATCTAAAGCTTGTAACTACTCGTAGAGCATCTCATATTTATAGATTTGTGGCTGCAACGATGTTAAGCTTCAAATGGTATTTGGAAAGAGTAAATTGGAAAGGTAGAACGACATAGCAGTCTGACTTCAACCATTTTTTATTCAATATTTACATGACACGCTCTAGGAGAATCTTTATATTAACAAATTCAAATTGATTCTTTTTTTTAAAAAAGAATTGATGTCTTCTGCACGTCTGGTTCCATATAAAATGTTATGCCTAAAAAAAATTCCAGAAAACTGCTCATCAAAAATCAGATACAACTCATCTTTTATAAGTAATATACATTATTTGAATTCTCAATCCCAAACCAATACCAATTTTCTTGCTACGCCTAACCTTGATGGGAAAAGCTTGGACAAATGGTTACCTGATGGTACCTGCCATCTCATGGTACCTACCAGCATTTGATTCTGTCACAAGTTCGAATATTGTCCTGTCCCTACTTGAGCTATCCAATTTCATTCATTGAAATACCTACGACATGTTACTTGACTGACTCTTAGGTATTATTTCAATTGTTTCGTTTTCAAATCAAGCAAAGATAAGGAAATTAAGAAATGCATAATATGAATATCCTCCTAACCAATGGTAAAAGATCAAAGACTAAAAAACATAACACTAGTAGAAATCAAAATTTTAATAATAGGTGTCATCCCACTAGCTTTTGGAACAGGGGTGGGTTCTTGGAAATTGCCTACAACTCTTTGCAAATGTGGAACACAGCAAAATAATATGAAACAAACCAAGTTAACCTATAGAAAGCGGAGAAATAATTAACTTACCACTTTTGATATCTCATAATTCTGCTATATACGAAGGAGAAGGACCAAAATTGCCAAATATATGACAAATTTCATGCCACTAAAAACTTGTTTAAGATGTTGCACAATGATTAAACTGACAATTATGCTATATTCCAAGTTTTTTTTTCAAGTGTAAGATGGATATCTCTTACCTATCAATGGGAGGATCATAGTCGGTCATTAGACGAGACAGATTTTCACAGTCGTCTATTATATTAACAACTTTATTTGATAAGAATATCATTTGCCAAATATGGAACGTATACAAATTATTGTTTGTGCCAATCTCAAGCCTCCGCATATACCTAGCATTTCACCAACGGTTGTGATGGAATGATACGTACTCCTCCATCCTTAACTATCTCGTGCTAGAGATATGGTATATAGTCTATTTTTGTAGGAAGCTTGGATTGAAAGATTATTGTTGTATTACAACCATGACAACTTCAACCTGGAAACTAGTTGGATCAAAAGTTCCCCAAGTCTAAAGTTGAAGTCAAACAAATTGGCAGTTGGCTACATCAATAAAGAGGTATGCTTTACGAGTTTGGAAAATATATGAAGCAATCTAGCATCTTGATTTCAAAAGACACCAAGAACAAAGGTAGGGCATATAATGAAACACTACCAAGTAAAAAATCAAATGCTGGTAGGTACCATGAGATGGCAGGTTCTTTCACATTCTGATCTTATATACCAATGAGAACTCATATAGCAAAAGTATGAATATCTTAATAACATATAATCATAAACTACATCTAAAGCTTCAGCACTTTATGCCAACATATCAATTCTTTGCTTTTTTGCAGCACCCTTAACAATAACTAAAACGAGAGTGCATTATGAACAGCTACTTCAAGACAAATTTATTGAACTTTAACATACTTCAACTTATCGACAAAGATTTAGATCTAGTATCTGCTATAGTACGAACTTTTGGAGACAGGAATTGCTTACATATGAAATTATTCGAGCTTTTGAGCAAAGCTTAGCTTACAGGAAAAAAGATTTCCAATCCCCGGTGCCGCTATTTTAATCTTACATATATGATCCTACTATTTAAGGAAAACAATTATTATCATATTAAAGTCATGATGATTGTACGCCATCAAAAATCTGTCTCTCCAACCTCAACCTCCACATATTGGGCATTATGAACAGAGCGAAGAGAACCCATTAATTTTTCATTTGTCTATAGTTTATCATCAGACCATGATCCCAACAGCAGAGAAGAAGTCCCATGAATTTGGCCACTTTCTAGAGCCGAAAAATGCAGAAGCTAAGGTATAATGAAGATCTATTGATTTGCTAAAAACACAAGTAAGCAAGCACAAACGACATTCCCTCAAATCCAAAATGTAGGTGATACAATGGAGCATGATTTGATATGTTAGTACAGAAAAATATGGTACAAACTGTCAAATATTGATCAGAGATATGATATAAGCCATAAAAGATCAACAGAGGTTAAAGTATTGATTATTATCTAGTTTATGCAAGTGTAGTTTTTAAACAAACACAAGAAATTTCATATACCAGTCATGACTCATGCCATCAACAAAGGCACATGCCTCTGCACCTCAGGCTTACTTTCCGTTTCTTTTTGCTCGGGCATATCCCTAACTGGAAGCACTTGTCGTTCGACACCTCTGACCAAGCATCACCTGTCTTTGCCTTGATTTGCAGAAAACTATTCTGTATTTTTTAATAAGGTAATCCTCTTCCACTAAGAAGGTGTATGTTCAATACTTTTTTATAAGTACACCATATGTAATCAATAATTGTAGTCTCTTTCTTCTTGGTTTTTGTTTTCTGCTTCAACTTTGCTTATATTTATCTACATATCAAAGTACACGTGCATACGCTCTTGGCTCTCCTCAAGAGATATAACATGCCTCAGCTTAGACTAGAACCTCAAGCTCCAAATCATTCAGCAAAGATAGCAATGCAGCATTTTTCCTGCTAGTCCAATTGCTATGGAGTCTCTTTCACATCTGATGATTACCACTTGTTACATTAGTACGTTACTAGTAAGTCTTTCCAAATACAACCATGGCTACCAAATCAAGCTACCCACATACGAAAAAACATAACATTATTGCCAGCAAGTTTGGAACTCTCACTCATTTCAAGTCTTCCAACACTTCATGCTTAAGTCACCATTTCATATAAACACTATAACTAAAGTTATCCATTTAAAAGGATATATATTTCCACCATAAGCACACTAAATATTAAGTCTAGAGATACAATAACCAGTGATCACAAAGGGTCTCACACTTTTGCTGGTCGTTCCGAGAATCAAAGAGCTACCAACTAGAAAAGAAAAAGGACCAAACAGAAACATCCAAGCAAGAGTAGACTATCAAAACATTAATTCCAAACAATCTATTATTGGTTCTATATACTACTGTTGTTTCACAAATTGTTACTTAGACTAGCACACATTTATCTTTCTTAACAGTGGTAACAAAGTATTTTATCTTTTTCTTTTTATGACATGGTGTAGGGGCCAGCTTACACACACGTTGATTATTACCTGCTACCTTCCACCAACACAAGTGTCGAGAACAGTGTTATCTTTTTTAATAGTACAATAACAAAAAATCCCACAGATGAGTATCTGGGAAAGGTAGTGTGTACACACACCCTCGACTAATGTTATCCTTTTTAATAGTGGTAACAACAAATTTACGAAAACCCAATGAAATGAGCCAAAATAACCATATTTTTTTATTTAAAAAATTAGAACTACAAAATGATACACGAAAATAATACTTGTACACATGATTATTCTCATATATTCAGTGAAACACAGTAATCATTTAAAAAGCACTAAAATTAAATCAGTCAAGAAACTCAAACTCATCTTCCTTAAGGTGTGCCAAGAACTTAACCGGACCATCTCGCCCTTCCAAATTGTCCACCACGAACTCCACTTTGTAAGGCAAATTAGCTGATATTTGTTTGCCTTTATGAAAACCCACGTATTGTTTCAACGTTCCAATTCTATCTACCAAATCCAATTCAGGAACCTTAGGCACGTGATACACTTTCAACGGAACCGTAACCCTAACCCTAGATCCAACTTTCCCAATTGCTTCAGCAGATTTTTCATCAACTCCCTCATCTAAGTTCAATGCAGATGAAGAGGATACAGTGGTGGGGTTATCGACTGTTACAGATTTAGAAATGAAATACCCAGTTGGCTTTTTAGGATTTCTTGATTTGTTGAGTTTGATTTGGGGAAAAGGGTTAGGGTTTAAAATGAAAGATGGGGTTTTGGAATTGGGAATGTTGAGAATTGATGATGTAAAGGAAGCTGGACTTGAAGCAGTCATGGCGGTGATTTTGGTTTACAGTGTTTTGGGGGGGGAGATTTTTATTTATTTTTTCTTTTTGGTATTTGTGGGGAGAGATTTTGAGATTTTTGTGGTGGTGGGAATTTAATAGGTTTATCCAACTGGGACGATTGGAGTATGAGATTATTATAGGGGAAATTACATGGCTATGCTTGAGGTTTTGTCCTTTGAAGAAATGAAAAGATCCAAAGAGGAGTACTAACTACGGCTTCTGATGTGACTCAAGCTATGCGACAATTACATATCCTGATATTTGCCATTAAACAACAATTTCAATTTCGATGTATAACACTATTATTAATTATAAAAGTTTATATTGTCTCAATTTATGAACCCGCTAAACGAACAAATAGGTGATCTTCCCGGAAATGTTAAACAAAAGTTTTTCCCTCGCATCTCGTGTCACTTTTACTTTTTCGTTATTTTGTAATCTCCAGGATATGATACCTTATAGCTTCACAGTTACTTTTATGTAATATTTTTTTTTTACTGATTGAATTCAGGTAGAGAGAGGAATATTCGATCAAAACGTGATGATATTTTTTTATATTTAAAAATAATTTATTTATTTTACATATAAATTTCAAAGTTTTTCGTTCTTTTCTAATTTTTATCACAATAACACAAAATTGGGACGGAAGGAATATTACAACTAGAGTAATAGATTTCTTAGCACATTTGGAATTGGTTTAGCTAAGATGATAAAATACAATAAACAAATGCTGAATGGTCAACTAAAGCTCAGCGTTAAAGGATTTTTAAAAAGGAAAATTTGAAACAGAAGAAGAGTATTTAAATGCTAGCTTTAATTAGGTAAATGCATATCATGAGAACTGACTCGGCTGTGATGGCATAAGATAAAGTAGAAACTTCACTGTTGTATATTCAAATATAATGAAAACTATAAGTTGCAGAGGATATTCCTTCCGTCCTATTTTATGTGATGTTATATGACTAACACATGTATCGCTCTAGTTATAACAAAATATCATTGGGTGAGCGAAGAATCTTTCAAAAGTAATGCATTTTGGAAGATTCGACACGGGTGCAAAAACATCTTTGAAAAATCCGCTCAAACATAGATAGCACACAATTTAAGATGCTAATTCGACTCTCCTTGTTAATGGTGTTATAAAATGTAGTTCACTGCTTGAGCTCCTTTTGCGAAAGTTCCCCCCTTGTTCATTACCTACAACTGTTAAGGCACCAAACAAAGAAAAAAATAGACAATGTACCAAATGATGGATTCATGAGAAAAAAATAGTAATGCTGTTGCAAAATTGAAAAATCTTTTTAGAGAATGGAATCTCTCTTTTATTGTTCTTTGACCGACCTACACTTTAAAGGTTGATACTGGTTTATGGTTACTTTAACTAATCATGAAAAATAATCAGCTAAGAGACGAGAACAACCTTTGTGGAGCATTTCCTGTGAAATTGACAAAGTTGCATGGCCTCATGGTTTTGAACTTGTCTATAGAAACCAAATCCGTGGGCAAATCCCAGAAATATTTCAAGCTAACATCAGTTGCATCGCTTCATCTCTCGCTTTCTGGTGTCATCCTATCAAGCATGTAAACAATGCCATTTTTCGAGCTTTAATCTTAACTTCTCAAGCAACAATTTATCCGGTATGGTTCCTTATAAGGGGCAGATGACAACTTTTACAGAGTCCGCTTTTGAGGGGAATCCCCATCTTTGTGGAGCTCCACTTCTACTACTATGCCAAAATGGAAACTCAAACGATACAACAGTAATAGAGAATGACAGCAGTGATGATAAATGGTTTTATGTGAGGGTTGGATTGGGATTTCTTGCAGGTATTCTTGTTCCTTACTGTATCTTGCTTGTTTCAGTTTCCTGGATAGAGTCATCGACAGATTTGTCTCGGTTGGAAGCAACAGAATAACCACTAACAGAGTAACCAGCAGCAGACGATCAGGTCCAAGCGCTAGATTTTCATTTTAATCATTGTATTAAGTTTCATTAGAGGTAAAGAAGGTGAATCCCGTTGTACATAAGACATCTTTGTACTAGTTTTAAAATTTAAATTTAGTAAAGTGTGCTCTTCTTGCAGATATTTGTCGAACCTTGGTAATTATGCAAAACATTGTCCATATTTTGGTAACAGAAAGTATGCCATCGCGCCTTAAATGGTTCATTAAATCTCACTATAGATTGCGATATCTAAACGTTTTGCTTCAGTTTTGAAGTGTCTGCAGATGTAAATGGAGATTTATAATAAATGAGGTTGAATTACCCATGCTACCTCACAACGAATAGATTTTGACATTAGTAAACATTGTAAATTGAGCAAATTTTGTCAAGTTTAAATTATAAATAGTGCAGCTTTCTGTCTGTTGATGACTGCATGCTTACACCAGTGCAAGGGAAAGCATCACCAAACTAAGAGCTCAGCTAAACCAACTTGTGACTATTCAACTAAGACTCAGATAAAAAGATAAAGAAAAAGGTAAATTAAAAGAAGAAGAAAGAGTAACAAAATCCTAGCTTTAACTAGTAAATGCATAATCTGAGCGCAGGTAATGAATCACAGATCCTAAGCATGAGATACAGCAACATTTGAAAAATTGTAACTCTATTATTATTATTATTATTATATCAATGTTTGATTTTGTTCATCGTATACAAATTGAAGGGTTTATACCCAAGAGTTGAATAACTAAAAAAAATATTCAAGTATTCCCGTGGGGAAATTGAATCATAATATAATCTCAAAACCTTCTCCTTTCCCAGCAGCGTTTGGGAACACAAGGATCTTTGGCAGGCTTAGGCATCTCGTAAAAGTCCACCATTATGGTCCTTCTCTTTGCTTTGTTTTGCTCTGCAACCCTATCTTCATACTTCCTTTTACTTGATTCAAAATCCACTCTCGATCTCTTTTTGTTCATTACTATTTCTTCAGTGCAATGCTTAGTCGTTGCTGTTAATGTCGTAACAGTGTTCTTGCTTTGGGCGTCAGCATCAATATCCGTTTTCTTGAAACCTTTGCTGCTCTTCCCCATAACTCCTCTGCAGTCGACTTTTGTTGCTGATTTCATATTAACAGTAGTAGTCTGCACGCTCTTGCTTTGGGCGTCAGCGTCATTATCCATCTTCTTGAAAACTTTGCCGCTCTTCCTCATAACTCCGTTTGTTGCCGATTTCATATTAACAGTAGTAGTCTGCATGTTCTTGCTTTGGGCTTCAGCATGAATATCCGTCTTCTTGATCAAACCTTTCCCACTCTTCCTCATAACTCCGTTTGTTGCTGATTTCAGATTAACAGTAGTAGTAGTAGCAGTCTGCAGGTTGTTGATTTGGGCCTGCTTTGTTCCTTTTTGACCGCTATCATCCAATTGTTTGTGTTTTTTGATGGACAGCTTGATCTTACAGCAACTCTTGGACATCGCTCTTACTGTTGTATTCATGTTCTTGCCTAGGTTGTCGTTATCTGGCTTGTCCAAACTCTGTTCTTCTGTTGTTAGGGTGGAGTTGGTCTTTTCTTTCTGACGTTGATCATCAAAAATAGGACTCTTTTCAGGAACAACAGCTTCCATATGCTCCACTTCAACGGAAGAATCATCTTCATCAGATTCATATTCTTGAGTTGATACTTTTGGATTCATCAACCACTTCATTATATCATACTTGTGCTTCTTATACTCCGTCGGATACTTCCATTCGCCCACTGTTATAGCTGCTTGAATCAACTCAAAGATATCAGGCTTTTTTCCAATGCAAAAATAGTTTAGAAACATTACTTCTAAATCCATTACACCCCAAAAAACAAAAAAAAATCAAAGAGAAGGGTTTTATTCTAAAAGTGCCTGTTGTAATTACCCCTAGGCCCTAACTAATTTTTCTAAAAGGTTTTATTCAATAGTTACAACCGTTGGACAATTTTAATATGTACTTCATCAGTGCCAGCGTCGTTGTGCGTCTTCATATTAGTAGTAACTTACTCTCTTTTTCTCAATGCTTGGCATTTTAAACATTTTCTACTTGATCGCTTCCAAGCAAATAATGAGAGGGCGAGTCATTATCATGGACTAATATGTTTCTGTTATTTTACTTATTAAAAAACAACTTCAGCCATCATCCAAAATGCACAGTGCCATTTATACACTACCAAAATTACAGTGATAATTTATGAAGGTTTTAATTATACACACTTCAAACTAATACGTGGGATCCCCAATATTAATGGTATTTCCTGAGAGTTTGAATCGTTTCTAGACCCATACAAAAATTTATTATAAATTAATGACATTTTGGTTCCCAAGCTGAAACGAAGACATGATTAGTAGTCGAGGGAAAATCAACGGAGGAAGAAAAGTTCGACTAACAATCAAGTTATTAGAGATAGAAGTCAATAGAAAAATAACCATCCGATGTCGATCGGTTTTATTACAAAATAAATTTATTTGCTGAATTCGGTCGGTTTTTAAAAATGACTGGCCGAATTATTCGACCGATTTAGCTTACTTTAAACGATTGAAAAATAAATTTCGAAGGACAAAAAAATAATTTCCGTATTTTTGCCCCAAAAGAAAATTGACCAAAGTTAGATCAATTTCTTAAAAAAAATTAAAAAATAAAATATTTTAAAAAACCGACGACCGATCGATTTTGGTTCATACAAATTGGGATATGAGATCAATTGTAACAAGTGCATCTCACATGTAAAAGTCATAACTCAATCACGGGTGAGGGTGATGATCCAAGAAGGAAGTGCAACAAAAATGAGTTCTATTTTTTTATTACTTCTTAATGTTTTTTTCATTTACTAACAAATTTATACTAATATTATTTTAAAACATCCTTCTTATTATTTCTCTAATTAACTTATTTAATTTAAATAAAAAAAAATACGTAGAAAGAGCAATGTTCCTTTGCCGAAGAATATTAAAAGTCCCAACGGTTCACACTGTTTTCAGTTTTTCTCTCTTCTGCATGTAAGTGTTTCACCAATGGCTACTCTCCTCAACTTTCCTTTGTCAAGCCAACTCCCACTATAGTATACTGTAAGTTTTACTACGGCATTTAAATTTATTGCTTCTTATGTGTATTTCATTTGACAATTATGATACTTCTTATAATATGTTTTCTTTTTATGGATAGAAAAATTAATCCAATTGTATAATTTCAAGAATAACAATTTTTTCTTTGTCGGCCACTTTTAGAAGCGCATGAAAAGTACAATATTGTAAAATTTATAGCTAGGATTAGAAGTCATCGAAAAAGTTCTCAGATATTAATGTCAAAACTTTAAACATTTATATAATACTTGTGTGTGCAATTGTTGGATCGATAGATGATGCAATTTAAGTTAACTTGTTTTATATGCTTATTTTTAACTCTGCTAACTGATAAAAGTGGAGCTATTGATAGAAAAGGCTTGGACAATCACGCTAATTGTGGGGCTTTTGCATCCCTACCTACTTTTTGTATCACATTTTGACTTATATCTGCTTTGTAAAAAAAATTATATCTGTACCCGTTTTTGCGCATAACTTCAGCATGCGGGGCTGAAGTAGCAAAGACAATCACGCAAAACTTCAGCATTCTAGTAGACGGGCCTGAAGTAGCTTGCGAACTTCAGTTATAAAGACAAAAACTTCAGCATACGGGGTTGAAGTTATCCCAGTTACACTGGGGAACTTCAGCTCTAGAGCTGAAGTTTTTGTCTTTGTAAATGGGGAACTTCAGCATGAAGCTCCCCAGTTATAAAGACAAAAACTTCAACATACGGGCTGAAATTACACTGGGGAGAGCTGAAGTTCTGTCTTTTGTAAATGGGGAACTTCAGCATACGGGCTGAAGTTCTCCAGTTTACAAAGACAAAACTTCTGCTCTAGAGCTGAAGTTCTCTAGAGCTGAAGTTTTGTCTTTGTAACTGGGGAACTTCAGTCCCGTATGCTG
>MDKI01027781.1:0-10325 GCA_005239505.1 Nicotiana paniculata
GATTCTACTTAGTTTTTCTTCTCTTCTCTTCTTTTACTTTTATAGTTTATTCGTTCTAGAGTTTTATAGTTTATACTTATGCAGATGGAGACAGAGCTTAGTCTCATGCAGGGAAAGGCAGCGATTAGCCTTATGCAAGGGAAAGGCAGAGTTTAACCTTATGCAGATGGATGTAGAGCTTAACCTCATGCAAGATGGAGGCGGCGATTAGCCTTATGCAGAAGAATAAATAGTAAATGATAGTAGAATTTCTTAGCTAATAGAAGATTTTGATATTGCGATTGTTATGAAAATTTTGACTACGGAACATGTTCATTTTTCGTGCTCATAGCAAACTTTGGCAATTGCAATTGTTTTGAGAATTGTGACTTTGAAGCGTGTTTGTCCTTTGTTCCTGCATCCAAAGAAAAATCATGAGTTCTGTAGATGGGGAAGGTCGGTTCGTATCCCCGCTGGCTTTGCTTGACTCGTTCTACTTGGTCTGATGATCTTATTCAAGTTATTGGGGTAGTGTTTGCTAAACAGAGCTATTTTGAAAGCATGTATGCATGATTTTGCAAAGACATAGTATGAAATATATTTTAAGAAATCAGATAAACCGACGACTGTGACACGGCTCAAACAATTACAACCTCTTATGTTACGGAATTTTGAGGGTCCTCCTCAAAATTCTGCCTCAGTTAGATGGGTTGACGTTTCTGACTGTTGCGCATGTTGCGGTAGGCTGAACTTGCTACGGAATTTTGAGGGTGCTCCTCAAAATTCTTCCCCTGTTACCAATTGGGGGGGGAGTGAGATTTTTTTTTATTGAATTGTGACCGAACCCATAGGGCTGCCTACGCATCCCCTCTTAAACGGGAATCAGGTTGGGCGTAGTTTAGTTTACATCATTTGAGAAAGCATAAAGAGTTACACATAGTAGCACTTGACTGCATCAGAATTGATTGGTTTTGGAATGACTTCTCCGTCCATTTCTGCAAGTATGAGAGCTCCTCCCATCAGTACTCGATGAACCATATATGGACCTTGCCAGTTGGGAGAGAATTTCCCTTTGGCATCATCTTGATGTGGAAAGATCTTGTTTAACACCAGCTGCCCCGGTGTGAACTGTCTTGGCTTGACTTTTTTTTGAAGGCTCTGGTCATTCTGCTCTGATAAATCTATCCGTGACATACTGCATTCATCATTTTCCCGTCTATAAGGGCTAGCTGGTCATAACGACTTCTTATCCATTCTGCGTCGCTGAGCTCAGCTTCTTGTATGATTCTTAAGGAAGGAATTTCCACTTCGACAGGAATAACAGCTTCCGTACCATAAACCAGCAAGTAAGGAGTTGCCCCAGTTGATGAGCTTACTGTGGTGCGGTATCCTAGTAAGGCAAATGATATCTTTTCGTGCCATTGTCTGTGTTTTTCTATCATTTTTCTCAATATCTTCTTGATGTTCTTGTTGGCGGTTTCTACAGTCCATTCATCTGAGGTCAATAGGCTGTGGAATTATTGTGCTTGATTTTGAAATTATGGCATATGGATTTCATCATATCACTATTTAGATTGGAGCCGTTGTCGATGATGATTGATTCTGGAACTCCAAACCGACAAACAATATGGTCGCGGACAAAGTCTGCCACGACTTTTTTAGTCACTACTTTATAAGATGCTGCTTCGACCCATTTGGTGAAGTAATCAATAGCTACTAAGATGAACCTGTGTCCATTTGAGGTTGGAGGCTCGATCGGTCCAATGACGTCCATTCCCCAGGCGACGAATTGCCAAGGCGAGCTTGTTGCATTGAGCTCATTCGGGGGTACCTTTATCATATCTGCATGTACCTGACATCGGTAGCATTTCCGGATATACTGGATGCAGTCCGCTTCCATGGTCATCCAAAAGTAAATGGCTCTGAGTATCTTCTTGGCCAATACAAAACCATTCATATGCGGGCCACAAGTCTCGGCATGTATCTCTTCAAGTAGTCTGGAGGCTTCCTTTGCATCAACACATCTCAATAATCCCAAATCGGGAGTTCTCCTGTACAGGGTTCCTCCACTGTGAAAGAAACTTTTGGACAATCTCTGAAACATGCGTTTCTGAGTATGATTTGCAAGCTCTAGGTACTCTCCCTTTAAAATATACTCCTTGATATCATGGAACCATGGTTTTTCATCTGCTTCTTCTTCAACATGGGAACAATATGTCGGCTGGCTATGGATCTTTACTGGAACAGGATCAATGAAGTTCTTATTTGGATGTTGTATCATGGATGATAGAGTGGCCAGTGCATCGGCAAACTCGTTCTGAATTCTGGGGACGTGTCGAAATTCTGTCTTTGTGAACCTCTTTATCAATTCCTGCATGTGGTGCAGATACGGCAGTATCTTGGAAATCTTGGTAGCCCATTTTCCTTGTACTTGGTGTATTAGAAGGTCTGAATCACAAATTACTTGCAGCTCTTGAATATTTATGTCAATGGCCATGTTGAGCCCTAGGATGCAGGCTTCATACTCTGCCATATTGTTGGTGCAGGGGAATATGAGTTTAGCATATAGCGGATAATGTTGTCCAGTTTTCGACACCAAGACTGCTCCAATACCGACCCCTTTGAATTTGGCTGCTCCGTCTAAGAACATTCTCCAGCCGTCATAGGATTCAGCAATGTCTTCTCCTATGAATAATACTTCTTCATCAGGAAAATATTCAGAGGTTCGTATTCTCCTCCCACAGGGTTCTCGGCGAGGTGATCTGCCAATGCTTGTCCTCTTGACCGCTTTCTGAGTCACACACACGATGTCGAATTCACTTAGCAGGATTTTCCACTTGGCCAGCTTGCCAGTGGGCATGGGCTTCTGAAAGATGTACTTCAAGGGATCCATCCTTGATATGAGATATGTCGTGTAGGCACAGAAGTAGTGCCTCAACTTCTGGGTTACCCAGGTTAGAGCACAGTAGGTACGCTCCAATAGAGAATACAGTGCCTCGTATGGAGTGAACTTCTTACTCAGATAATACATAGCATGTTCCTTTCTTCATGGCTCGTCATGCTGCCCCACAACGCAGCCGAAAGCTCCATCTAATACCGCAAGGTAGAGTAGCAACGGTCTACCTGGCTCTGGCGGGACCAAAACTGGTGGCCTTGACAAGTATTCCGTGATTCTGTTGAAAGCTTTTTGACAATCTTCGGTCCATTTGGTTGCAGCATCCTTCTTTAACATCTTGAAGATCGGTTCACATAGACCGTGGACTGGGCTATGAACCGGCTGATGTAGTTAAGGCGCCCCAGGAAACTCATCACATCTTTCTTGTTCTTTGGCGGTGGTAATTCTTGGATGGCTTTGACTTTTGACAGATCCAGTTCTATTCCTCGGCAGCTGACGATGAACCCAAGCAGTTTTCTGGCAGGAACCCCGAATGCACACTTAGCGGGGTTTAATTTCAGGTTGTATTTCTGCAACCTGTTGAAGAACCTCCTCAGACCTGCTATATGGTCGGTGTCTTTCTTGGACTTGATAATGACATCGTCCACATACACCTCGATCTATTTGTGTATCATGTCATGGAAGATAGTGGTCATAGCCCTCATATAAGTGACCCCAGAATTCTTTAAGCCGAAAGGCATCATCTTATAACAGTAGACTCCCCACGGCGTGATGAAAGTCGTTTTCTCAGCATCTTCTTCGTCCATCCAAATCTGATGGTATCCAGCAAAACAATCCATGAACGACTGAAGTTCATGCTTTGCACAATTGTCAATCGGGATGGGTATGTTTGGAAGGGGGAAATCATCCTTTGGACTGGACCGGTTGAGATCCCGGTAGTCGACACAAACCCTAATTTTTCCGTATTTCTTGGGCACTGGCACGATGTTGGCTAACCATGTCAGATATTCAACTACCCTAAGGACCTTGGCGTTGATTTTCTTTGTAACTTCCTCTTTTATTTTCAGAATCATATCAGGCTTGAACTTTCTGAGCTTCTGTTTTACCGGCGGGCACATTGGATTAGTCGGAAACTTGTGAGCCACAATGGATGTACTTATACCAGTCATGTCGTCGTACGACCATGCAAATATGTATTCATACTCTTTCAAGAATTGGGTGTATTCCTCTTTCTCTGATGGCGACAAATGGATGCTGATGCGAGTTTCTTTGACAGTCTCTGAATCTCCCAAGTTGACTACCTCAGTTTCGTCCAGGTTGGACTTAGGTCTGTTCTCGAAATCCTCAACTTCTCTGACAATTTCATCATGTATGACATCTTCTTCTTCTGAATCGCTACCCTTTTGTTGCGTTGTCTCATTGCATTTCACAGTCATCGGTTCATCAAGCCAGGAAATAGTAATGATGTATAGATAAAAGTAATGAGAGAAAAATGATTATAAATAAATACTGATTCGTTGAAATGTAAAAGCGATTTTGATTATTTAAACAAACATTTTGGAACATCGGGATTTTATTGGAAAACAAAAAATGCAAAAAGGAAATCATTAGCAAAAATGAAGTAAATAACGTTGTTCAGCCTTGCTACCCCAGGACTCGTCGGGCCCTTAATAGTCTGACGGTCCAATTCTTGAGGAATGATCCCTTACTCACAGCTTGGATGGTAGGGCCTCCTCTTCCTCGTCCTCAACAATAACACAACGGTCCATGTCTTCATCTTCTAGGAATAGATTCTTCAAAGCTGCTAGAGTTTCTTCTTCTTCTGACCCCCATATAATATCAGCTTGCTGGAAAGTCTGCTCCAAATGTGGTATAGGTTGTTCCAACGGATAGTAGGGACCACGCCATGGTGGAGACCAGTCTTCGTACTCTTGCCAAGTGTATTTGTGTCCCATCCCAAAAGTGGTGACATGGTGCTTCAGTTGTATCGGTTTGTAAATCCCCTGAATATTCTTATTGAGCCCTTTTGTATTGGTAAAAAAGAGTTTCACACGTAAGCCAGCTTTTGACAACTCAGCCAGTTACGTGGACACAGGAGAACGCGACAGCTGGATGTGATTCTTTGAAGAGGTACGGAACAAAGAGGCACGATTCAATAAACTCTCGAGCTTATCAGCCACGGGAAACTCAACCTGATCAAAACAGGGAAGAGGCACGGTCAAAATGAATCTAGACAAAGCTATGGGCAGATTCAACGGCCCACAATTGATTACTCGAACGTTATGTAACCGTACCCCAATTACTGTTATCCTTTGTAACGCCTCATTAATGTCATAATTAGTCATTAATGAGCAACCATAGCAAGAGTTGTATGTTATATCAAGGAATCTCCTAATAAGGAAGGGGAATACAACTTGTAAAGGCATCTAATTCTCGAATACAATTGACTTTGCTTTTCTATCTTTCTGCAATATTATTTATTATGCTTTTTTCTATATTTCCTTGATTATCAGTAACCCGTGTTCATCCTAGAAATAGCTTTAGTCAAAGGATCTAATTCTTTGGTTAAACAAATTGGTTCCATTACCGAGAATCTGATAATCTTTGTTTGCTTTTCAAGTGATATCCTTTGAACTATGTCGAACTCCAACGACAACAACTAGCAAAGGAGTGGAACCCCAGTTCCATCGCCTTCAGGAACCCCACGTGGTTCAAGGGAACAATCCCCAGAAAGATCCAATAACTACAGTGGTGATAATAATCAAACTTTGGAACAAGATCCTGTAAAGAAAATGATTGCAGAGTATGTGAGCCAAGCTTTGCAAGAATTTGCGAGAGGATTACCGGCAGCGTTACCTACACCGCCGACGCCACACCCCAATAATACCATCACCATGGAAAATCCTCAATCTGGATTGGCAAACTCAGGAAGAGGAGATACTCCTAATGAATCTATCGAAACGAGACCAGGTATATCTAATAACTCATAATTACAAAATTTATTGCTATACCCAAGAAGTTTAAAATGCCTGACGTTCCCAAATATGATGGAACAACTAACCCCCGTGATCATGTGAATGCTTTCACTACTGGAGTAAAATGCAATGACTTAACAAAGCAAGAGATTGAATCAGTCCTTGTCAAAAAATTTGGGGAAACACTTACCAAAGGAGCCTTAACCTGATATTCTCTTCTCCTTGAAAATTCTATCGACTCTTTTGCTGAGCTTGCAGATTCATTTATAAAAGAACACTCTGGTGCACAAAAAGTTGAGAAGAGAATGGAAGACATATTCAGAATAAAACAAGGAGATACGGAACTACTCCGTGAGTTTGTAGACAGGTTTCAACGAGAAAGAATGCAGTTACCTAGGGTGCCTGATACATTTGCAATCGACCTAAACGATAAAAGCTCAGAAACCATGAGACGACTTAAGGAAAGTCTAAGAGAATTCCCCGCTACAACATGGAACGATGTATATAACAGGTATAGTACTAAACTCAGAATAGAAGAAGATATCATTGCTCGTTCGAGAGATGAAGATCATTCCAGATCCAGACGTCCTGAATCAGATAGAAGAGCAGGTAAAAACAGATAGGATCCTTACTTAGGACCCTCGAAACGCAATAATTGCCCCAGGTTCGAAAACACTAGGTCGGACTATAGACCATAAGGAAGAGACGCAGTCTCATCCTCATCAAGATCCAGAAAAGATCGAGATGAAAGACCTAGAGGTAATACTCAAATTGGGGATCTTACCTTTAATGTAAGTACTACTGAACTTGTCTCAATATTGAGGAATATGTGAGACAAGGTTAAGTGGCCCAAAGAGATGCGATCAAATCCAAATAGAAGGAACCCAGATCACTGGTGTGAATTCCATAATGATCATGGGCACAAAACTGCGGATTGCAGATTTTTACAAGGTGAAGTAGAAAATTTATTGAAACATGGCTATTTAACATAATTGTTTAGTCATAAAGGTAAACAGGCATATATGAGGAACAGGCAGGAGCCCCCAAAGCCTCCTTCTCCAAAACAAACCGTCAACGTGATACACGGAGGTGAAGTAAACGGAGTGGTCTGCAAAACAACCAGAAAGTTCACAATTACACATGGAAAACGGTCTCGTGAAAACATGGAAGAGGACGATATAACCTTCGATAATGCAGATATCGGCGGATTAATGCTTCCTCACAATGATGCTCTGGTAATATCTTTACTTATTCATGACACTAACGTAAAAAGAGTGTTGATTGATCCAGGCAGTTCAGTCAATATCATTTTGCTAAGAGTCGTGGAAGAAATGCTACTGGGGAATCAAGTAATCCCAAGGGCACGAGCCATATCAGGGTTTGATAACTCTACGGTTATAACAAAAGGAGAAATTGAGCTTAGCACTTATGCTGAGGGGGTGATCAAAAGTACCAGGTTCCAAGTCATCGATACTGACATGGCTTATAACGTGATCGTGGGAAGGCCATGGATCCACGACATGAAAGCATTACCCTCCACATTGCATCAGGTAGTTAAATTCCCCTCTAAATGGGGGATTCAGAAAATTAGAGGCGATCAGCAGACCGCAAGAAATATAAACTATATGGTACACTACAACAAGAAAATAGAGGTAGAAGAATCACGAGATAAGGGAATCTCCCAAGAAGGGAACGCCGCCCAAACATGCATGGAAGAAATTACTACCCAAATAGGTACGGAAGGTATTATTGCTGAAACAGGTATGAAAGAAAATACTTACGAGAAGGAGAATCAAGTTACCACGGAAGGTGTACTATACCACACAGATGCAGATTCCAGACCGGACGTCATTCATGAACCGGAGGAAGATGAGCACATCAAAACAACTACGGAAGAGCTCGAAGCTGTTCCATTATTTGAATAAAAGCCTGAACAGAAAGTGTATATAGGCACAAGGTTGGGCCCCGCTCGAAGAGGTAAGTTAATTGATTATTTAAAGGCTAACGCAGACTGCTTTGCGTGGTCCCACTCAGATATGACAGGCATCCCACCAGAAGTGATGACTCATAAACTAAATGAAGATCTATCCTTCGTACATGTTAAGCAGAAGAAAAGAAATCAAGGACCATTCAAAAACCAAGTAATCGACGAAGAGGTACAGAAACTCTTGAAGATCGGTTCGGTACGAGAGGTAACGTACCCTAACTGGCTAGCGAACACCGTGGTAGTACCTAAAAAGAATGGCAAATGGAGAGTATGCGTAGATTATACTGATTTAAATAAAGCATGCTCCAAAGATTCATTCCCATTGCCACATATAGATCAAATGATTGATGCCACAACAGGTCATGAATTATTAAGCTTCTTAGATGCATATTCTGGTTATACTCAGATTAAAATGGATCCCTCGGATGAGGAAAAAACTTCTTTCATTACAAATAGGGGGACTTACTGTTATAAAGTTATGCCTTTTGTCTAGAAAAATGCTGGAGCCACCTATCAAAGGTTAGTGGCTAAAATGTTCCAAGAACATCTTGGAAAGGCGATAGAAGTCTATATTGATGATATGTTGGTAAAATCAACACAAGCACAAGACCATTTCCAGCACCTCTCTACTGCTTTTGATATTTTACGCAGGTATAATATGAAGCTAAATCCAGAGAAATGCGCTTTTGGAGTGCAATCAGGTTAAATTTTTGGGTTTCCTTGTGTCGAACAAAGGAATAGAGGTAAATCCCGCTCAAATTAAATCTATAGAAGAAATACCTGATATTTTAACAAATAAAAAGGAAGTTCAAAGACTAACAGGGAGAATAGCAGCTTTGGGAAGATTTATTTCTATGTCTTCCGAAAAAAGTTTTAAATTCTTCTCAGTTCGCAAAAAGAAGAATCAGGTTGAATGGACTGAAGAATGTCAGCAAGCCCTCAAGAATCTGAAGATTTATCAATCGAAACCACCACTGCTTTCAAAGCCAAAAGAAGGGGAAAGATTGTACATCTACCTGGCTGTCTCAGAAATTGTTGTAAGTGCAGTACTGGTAAGAGAAGAAAAAGGTAAACAATCACCTATCTATTATGTAAGTAAAACTTTGCTAGATGCTGAGACTAGATATCCACATCTGGAAAAGTTAGCCTTAGCTTTAATAATGGCATCTAGAAAATTACGACCATATTTTCAATGCCACCCAATCACCGTTGTGACTTCATATCCTTTAAGAAATATTCTGCATAAACAGGAATTGTCAGGAAGATTAGCCAAGTGGGCCATAGAATTAAGTGAGCATGAAATAATCTATCAGCCTAGGACTGCAATTAATTCTCAAATACTAGCTAATTTTGTTGCATACTTTAGTAATAACATTGCTCCTGAAGTAGAGAAAGAGTTACAACTTTTTAACGGTGCTAATCCGGGCCTATGGACCCTATTCACCGATGGTTCCTCAAATATAAAAGGTGTTGGCTTAGGTATAGTCTTAATATCACCCACGGGTGAAAAGACACAGCAAGCTATCAAGTGTTATCCTATAAATAACAATGAAGCAGAGTACGAAGCTATTATTGCAGGGCTTGAACTCGCACAGGAGCTTTCAATCGAGCAAATTGTGATTAACAGCGACTCCCAACTAGTAGTAAATCAGATACAGGGGACTTACATTGCTCGAGAAACTCGAATGCAACAGTATCTTGAAAAAGCACGAGAGCTCGTGAGACAATTTAAAACGTGGAAAAGTAATGCAAATACCTAAAGAGGAAAATGCAGAAGCAGATGCATTAGCTAACCTCGCAGCAGTCACAGAAGTAACAAACAAAGACAATACAATTGTCGTCCAACTATTTCATTCAATGATCGACCAGGACAGGAATGAGGTAACTTTCAACAACTTAACCTGGGACTGGAGAAACGAAATTCTTAATTTTTTGCAAAATGGAACCGTACCTGAAGACAGGAAAGCAGCTCAAGCACTTCGCCACAAAGCTGCACGGTACTGCCTTATTCGCAAAGCACTTTATTGCAAGATGTTCGGAGGACCCCTAGATAAATGCCTCGAACCTAACCAAACGGAATTTGTGATGAAAGAAGTCCACGAAGGACACTGTGGAAACCACTCAGGGGCGAGATCCTTAGTGAAAACCCTAATCAGAGCTGGATACTATTGGCCTAAGATGGAAGAAGAAGTCGAGAACTTCGTATCCAAATGCGACAGGTGCCAAAGGTTTGCTAATAACATGCATCGACCAGCAGAATTATTGCATCCAATAATATCCCCATGGGCTTTCATGAAATAGGGTATGGACATAGTGGGACCTCTTCCCACAGCTAAAGGACAGGTACGGTTTTTACTCATGCTAACCAACTATTTTACAAAATGGGTAGAGGCAGAAGCGTTAAAACAAGTCCGAGAAAAGAAATTTAAAAGCTTCTTATGGCGAAACATAATATGCCGCTTTGGAATACCAAAGGAAATTGTGTGCG
>ML328572.1:0-10456 GCA_005239505.1 Nicotiana paniculata
CAGGATTATATTTGCAACGCCCGCTTAGTCTTCTACAAGACATAGTTGAGCGTGATCAGGTTCAAAAGGAAAAGCGGTGCTAGAGGCTTGATTTGGATTCTTTGAGTCGAGGTAAGTGTTTGGCTTAACATTAGCTTTAGGGAATAGGTATTGAGTCCTAATTGTTATGTGTTTTTTCCATATTCAATGTATAGGTAAGGTGACGAGTACCTATATGTTGTTTTCAAGCATGTCCGTGAGTCGGGAATTTGCAATTATATGATATTTATTGGCTTTTACTATGTTTATGGGTTTAATATCAATTTGATATCTATTCATTTGGTAGAAATTCCTAGTTATGGGTATTGTTGAGTATTTGATCGGTTGAGGAACATTATGTTGGATTATACACATGTGTAGGATTGGTTATATCTGTGTCCCTTGCCGGGACGGTATTATTCTTGTTGATTATTTCGTGCATTCAAGGGTTCTTATTTGTTGATTTTCATGCCAACTATTGCTTTATGTTATTATGCATGAGGGGATATTCCGTGCCATATTTTATGATGTTATGCACGAGGGGACATTCCGTGCCATGTTTGTATTGTTTATGCACGAAGGGACATTTCGTGTCGTGTTTATGATTATTATGCACGAGGGGACATTTCGTGTCGTGTTGATGATATATATATGCACGAGGGGACATTCCGTGCCGTGATTGTGATATTTTATGCACGAGGGGACATTCTGTGCCATATTTTATGATGTTATGCACGATGGGACATTATGTGCCATGTTTATGTTGTTTATGCACGAGGGGACATTCCGTGATATACTTTATATTGTTATGCACTAGGGGACATTCCGTGCCGTGTTATGCTAAAAATATGCACGAGGGGACATGTCGTGCCGTTTCTCTTCACTGTTTAATTCGTGTTGTTAATTCCCGTTATTATTTTCGGATATTTAGACTCTTGCTTCGTTCCGTCATTTCAATATTTGATATCCCTTTCCCCCAGCATGTTTCCCCGTTATTGTACTTACTGTTTATTTCTCGTGGTTATTTCATGTTATATTTTATTTAAACTGCACATGTGATATTATTTGTCGTGTTCTAGCCTCGTCACTACTTCGTCGAGGTTAAGCTCAACACTTACTCAGTACATGGGGTCGGTTGTACTGATGCTACACCTGCACTTCTTTATGTTGTGCAGATTATGGAGACGGACCCAATGGGCATTGATCGAGGGAGTATCTTTCAGTCCGCCAGGCTACACTGAGGTAGTCCTGCAGGCGTCCGCAGGCCTTGGCGTCACCTCTTGTCTCTTTTCTTTTCCTGTCTTTATGTTTTTCCGAGACAGTAGCACCTTGTTCATTCAGACCTTTATTTGTAGCAATCATAGACAGTCCGTGAAATTGTGACACCAGATTTTGGGAGTTGTTATTAAGGATTTTTGTAATATTGTTTAATTAAGCTGTTAGACTGCACTTCTTCCGCATACTTATTTATATTTGTTCTTGTATATCACTTTTTAAATGCTAAATAACAAAGGAATAAATTAGAATAACCAGTAACTTTGGCTTGTCTAGCGGGTTCAACGCTAGACGCCATCACGGCCTGAAGGTGGGATTTCGGGTCGTGACAACTTTACACCGATCTTCGTAAATGATTTCACGGCATTCTTCCAGTTGATGTAATTCTATTTTTGAATCAATGTTGTCATAAAGTCAAGCAAATTCACAATTGGGAGGTCTCTTGCGTGCTTGTTTGCTGCATTTACTGATTCTACAATATTTGATGTCATGGTCACGGTTCTATTTGCCTTGGAATGCGCCCCAGACCATTTATCATATCCAATATCCATCAGGTATATTTTCATTCTACTATCAATAGCTTCTAACTCTGCCATATGCCTGTTGAATTCTTCAACAGTGTATGCTCTTGCTAATGCAAAGTATACTTTTTTTTATTTTTTTTTGGCTCTTTCTGAAGTTCGTCTTTATGTTATTCCACATATGTAACATACACGCACAATGAGGGACTTTTGGATAGACAATTGAAGTTGCTCTCCATATAATATCATGCATGTCTGATACAATGCACGTTCCCTCTCTTTGTCCACGGGTTTCTCCGAACTGCATGAAGAACCACTCCTACGATGCATCATTTTCCGAATCAACAATTGCATATGCGAGAGGTAGAATTTATCCTGTAAAACCAAAGGAAAAAATATTAGTTAGAACACAAAATGCTATAGGTAGGTGCATGTATGTAGCAAAATAATTATATACTCTGTTGGTATACTTGTACACCATATTGGTATCATATGATATTTTAAAATCTTATTTGTTGCTTTAACTGAAGCTAATCAGACTGTAGTTTTAAAATAGTAAGTATATTAATTATTCAATACTGATTCTGAGACAACTATTTTCTTTCCCTCTGTGTCTTGCGTGGAAGCCGTTAATATAGTCCCTATATATGTTGTCTTTTAAAAAACTTCCGTCAACTACAATTGTTGGACTACAATACATCCATCCTCTAACCAATGCATATATAGCTATGAATGCATACAAGAAGCCATTTACTTTAGTGTGTAGTTGTGTCACTAATCCTGGGTTAGAGTACTCTAACATATAAAGATATGTTGGTATTTTCTTGTATGGCTTCCTCTCAATAATTGCATTATTTTTTCTTTTGATCTCCATGTTTGTATGTAGCTTAAGTCCGTACCATATGCTTTTTGGATATGTCTATGGATATTTGTTGGTGTATATATGATTTTTGGGTCAACAAGTTTATCTTGTACCACAACTGCAACAAAAGCCGAGACAACTTACTTTTGTGAACAAAATCTCTTATCATTTAAACAACTTTGGACAAAATTGAAATCCGTCACTTTGAAAAGATTTGATGCTCACAAGCTTGATGCTTTAAGTCTCCAAGTGCATCTTTCACCCACGCATTCAAGGGTATACTTGTTTATAATACAAATACAATTATGTATCATGTTTTATTGATAAAAAACCACACACTCAAATATGCATATTTCTATACTTCTATTGGTAAAAAAGAGTTTCACACGTAAGCCAGCTTTTGACAACTCAGCCAGTCACGTGGACACAGGAAAACGCGGTAGCTGGATGTGATTCTTTGAAGAGGTACGGTACAAAGAGGCATGGTTCAGTAAACCCACGAATTTATCAGCCACGAGAAGCTCAACTTGATCAAAACGGGAGAGAGGCACGATTAGAATGAATCTAGACAAAGCTACAGGCAGATTCAAAGACCCACAATTGATTACTCGAATGTTATGTAACCAAACCCCAATTACCGTTATCCTTTGTAACGCCTCATTAATGTCATAATTAGTCATTAATGAGTAATCATAGCAAGAGTCGTACGTTATAAGAATCTCCTATATAAGGGGCGGATACATCTTGTAAAGGCATCTGATTCTCGAATACAATTAACTTCGATTTTTTATATTTTTGCAATATTGTCTATTATTCATTTTTCTCCATTACCTTGATTATTAGTAACCCGTATTCATCTTAAAAACAAGTTTTAGTCAAAGGGTCTAATTCTTTGGTTAAACACATTGGTTCCGTTAGCGGGAATCTGATAATATTTGTTTACTTTTCAAGTGATATCCTCTGAATTATGTCAAACTCCAACGATAACAACCAGCAAAGGAGTGGAACCCCAGTTCCATCGCCTTCAGGAACCCCACGTGGTTCAAGGGAACAATCCCCAGAAAGATCCAATAACAACAATGGTGATAATGATCAAACTGTGGAACAAGATCGTGTAAAGCAAATGATTGCAGAGTATGTGAGCCAAGCTTTGCAAGAATTTGCGAGAGGATTACCGGCAAAGTTACCTACACCGCCGACGCCACCCCCAATAACACCATCACTATGGAAAATCCTCAATCTGGGTTGGCAAAATCAGGAAGAGGAGATACTCCTAATGAATCTCTCGAAACGAGACCAGGTATATCTAATAACTCAGAATTACAAAATTTACTGCTAACCATGCAGAAACAGATGAAGGAGCAGAACGATCGCATCGAACAAATTCCTGGAGTACCACCTATCATCAAAGGCATCGATGTTGATAGATATTCTCAACAACCTTGGAAGCCAAGTGCGGCACCCTTGCCTATACCCAAGAAGTTTAAAATGCCTGACGTTCCCAAATATGATGGAACAACTGACCCACACGACCATGTGACTGCTTTCACTACTGGGGTGAAAGGCAACGACTTAACGACACAAGAGATTGAATCAGTCCTTGTCAAAAAATTTGGGGAAACACTTACCAAAGGGGCCCTAACCTGGTATTCTCTTCTCCCTGAAAATTCTATTGACTCTTTTTCAACGAGAAAGAATGCAATTACCCAGGGTGCCTGATAATTGGGAAGCCATAGGATTTGCAAGCAACCTAACTGATAAAAGCTCAGAAGCCACGAGACGACTTAAGGAAAGTCTAAGAGAATTCCTCGCTACAACATGGAACGATGTATANATGAAGATCATTCCAGATCCAGACGTCCTGAATCAGATAGAAAATCATGTAAAAACACGTATGATCTTTACTTAGGACCCTCGGGACGCGATATCCGCCCCAGGTTCGAAAACACAAGGTCGGACTATAGACCACAAGAAAGAGACGTAGTCTCATCCTCGTCTAGATCCAGAAAAGATCGAGATGAACGACCTAGAGGTAGTACTCAAATTGGGGATCATACCTTTAATGTAAGTACTACTGAACTTGTCTCAATATTGAGGAACATGGGAGACAAGGTTAAGTGGCCCAAAGAGATGCGGTCAAATCCAAGTAGAAGAAACCCAGATCACTGATGTGAATTTCACAACAATCATGGGCACAAAACTGCGGATTGCAGATTTTTACAAGGTGAAGTAGAAAATTATTAAAACAGGGCTATTTATCAGAATTGTTTAGTGATAAAGGTAAACAAGCATATATGAGGAACATGCAGGAGCCCCCAAAGACTCCTTCTCCAAAACGAACCATCAATGTGATACACGATGGTGAAGAAGTAAATGGAGTGATTTGCAAAACAACCACAAAGTTCACAATTACACATGGGAAACAGACTCGTGAAAATATGGAAGAAGACGATATAACCTTCGATGATGCAGATATCAGTGGATTAATGCTTCTGCACAACGATGCTCTGTAATATCTTTACTTATTCATGACAGTAACATAAAAAGAGTGTTGATTGATCCTGGCAGTTCAGTCAATATCATTTTGCTAAGAGTCGTGGAAGAAATGCTACTGGGGAATCAAGTAATCCCAAAAGCACGAGCCATATCAGGGTTTGACAACTCTACGGTTATAAAAAGGAGAAATTGAGCTTAGCATTTATGCTGAGGGGGTGATCAAAAGTGCCAGGTTCCAAGTCATCGATACTGACATGGCTTATAACGTGATCATTGGAAGGCCATGGATCCACGACATGAAAGCGATACCCTCTATGTTGCATCAGGTAATTAAATTCCCCTCTGAATGGGGGATTCAACAAATCAAAAGAGATCAGCAGACCGCAAGAAATATAAACTTTGTGGTACACTACAATAAGAAAATAGAGGTGGAAGAAATTACTACCCAAATAGGTACGGAAGATATTATTGCTGAAACAGGTACGAAAGAAAATACTTACGAGAAGGAAAATCAAGTTACTACGGAAGGTATACTATACCACACAGATACATATTCCACACCGGACGTCATTCGTGAACCGGAGAAGATGAGGACGTCAAAACAACTACGGAGGAGCTCATAGCTGTTCCATTATTTGAACAAAAGCCTGAGCAAAAAGTGTATATAGGCACGAGTCTAGGCCCTGCTCGAAGAGAAGAAAAGAAAGCAAGGACCATTCAAGAACCAAGTGATCGACGAAGAGGTACAGAAACTCCTGAAGATTGGTTCGATACGAGAGGTAACGTACCCTAACTGGCTAGCAAACACCGTGGTAGTACCTAAAAAGAATGGCAAGCTGAGAGTATGCGTAGATTATACTGACTTAAATAAAGCATGCCCCAAAGATTCATTCTCATTGTCGCATATAGATCAAATGATTGATGCCACAGAAGGTCATGAATTGTTGAGCTTCTTAGATGCATATTCTGATTATAATCAGATTAAAATGAATCCCTAAGATGAGGAAAAAACTTCCTTCATTACAAACAGAGGGACTTACTGTTATAAAGTTATGCCTTTTGGCTTAAAAATTGTTGGAGCCACCTATCAAAGGTTAGTGACTAAAATGTTCCAAGAACATCTTGGAAAGACGATGGAAGTCTATATTGATGATATGTTGGTAAAATCAACACAAGAACAAGACCATTTCCAGCATCTCTCTACTGCTTTTGATATTTTACGCAGGTATAATGTGAAGTTAAATCCATAGAAATGCGCTTTTGGAGTGCAATCAGGTAAATTTCTGGGTTTCCTTGTATCAAACAGAGGAATAGAGGTAAATCCCGCTCAAATTAAAGCTATAAAGGAAATACCTGATATTTTCACAAATAAAAAGGAAGTTCAAAAACTAACAAGGAGAATAACAGCTTTGGGTAGGTTTATTTCTAAATCTTCCGAAAAAAGTTTTAAATTATTCTCAGTTCTCAAAAAGCAGAATCAGTTTAAATGGACTGAAGAATGTCAGCAAGCCCTCAAGAATCTGAAGATTTATCTATCGAAACCACCACTGATTTCAAAAGAAGGGGAAATATTGTACATCTACCCGGCTGTCTTAGAAATTGTTGTAAGTGCAGTATTGGTAAGAGAAGAAAAAGGTAAGCAATCACATGTCTATTATGTAAGTAAAACTTTGCTAGATGCTGAGACTAGATATCCACATCTGGAAAAGTTAGCCTTAGCTTTAATAATGGCATCTAGAAAATTACGACTCTCTTTTCAATGCCACCCAATCACCGTTGTGACCTCATATCCTTTAAGAAATATTCTGCATAAACAAGAATTGTCAGGAAGATTAGCCAAGTAAGCCATAAAATAAAGTGAGCATGAAATAATCTATCCGCCTAGGACTGCAATCAAGTCTCAAATACTAGCTGATTTTGTTGCTGACTTTAGTAATAGTATTATATCTGAAGTAGAAAAAGAGTTACAACTCTTTAACGGTGTCAATCCAGGACTATGGACCTTGTTCACCGATGGTTCTTCAAATATAAAAGGTGACGACTTAGGCATAGTTTTGATATCACCCACGGGTGAAAAGACACGACAAGCTATCAAGTGTTATCCTATAACTAACAATGAAGCAGAGTACGAAGTTGTTATTGCAGAACTTGAAATCGCACGGGAGCTCTTAATCGAGCAAATTGTGATCAACAGCGACTCCCAACTGGTAGTAAATCATATACAGGGGACTTACATCGCTCGAGAGACTAGAATGCAACATTATCTTGAAAAAGAAGGAGAGCTCGTGAGACAATTCAAAGCATGAAAGGTAATGCAAATACCTAGAGAGGAAAATACAGAAGCAGATTCACTAGCTAACCTCGCAGCAGTCACGGAAGTAACGAACAAAGACAATACAATTGTCGTTCAACTATTTCATTCAATAATAGACCAGGACAGGAATGAGGTAACTTTCAACAACCTAACCTGGGACTGGAGAAACGAAATTCTTAATTTTTTGCAGAATGACATTGTACCTGAAGACAGGAAAGCAGCTCAAGCACTTCGCCACAAAGCTGCACAGTACTGCCTTATTCACAACTCACTTTATCGCAAGATTTTCGGAGGACCCCTAGCTAAATGCCTCGGAGCTAACCAAATGGAATTTGTGATGAAAGAAGTCCACGAAGGACACTGTGGAAATCACTCAGGGGTGAGATCCTTAGTGAAAACACTAGTCAGAGCTGGATAATATTGGCCTAAGATGGAAGAAGAAGCCGAGAACTTCGTATCCAAATGTGACAGATGCCAAAGGTTTGCCAATAACATGCATCGACCAGTGGAATTATTACATCCAATAATATCCCCATGGCCTTTCATGAAGTGGGGTATGGATATAGTGGGACATCTTCCCACATCTAAAGGACAGGTACGGTTTTTACTCGTGCTAACCGACTATTTTACAAAATGGGTAGAGGCATAAGCGTTCAAACAAGTGCGAGAAAAGGAAGTTAAAAGATTCTTATGGCGAAACATAATATGCGCTTTGGAATACCAAAGTAAATCGTGTGTGATAATGGCCCACAATTCATAGGCGCGGAAATCACAGAATTCTTCGAAAGTTGGCAAATCAAGCAGATCACTTCAACTCTGTACCACCCCGTGGGTAATGTTCAAGTTGATTCAATGAATAAGGTCATCATTAACAATCTAAAGAAGCGGCTGGATAAAGCCAAAGGAAACTGGCATGATGAGTTACCAGCGGTACTATGGGCATATAGAACAACTTCAAAGATAGCCACAGGAGAAATTCCGTTCGCACTTGTTTATGGATCAGAAGCCTTAATACCTGTGGAGATTGGCGAACCAAGCATAAGGTTCTCAACAGCCATGGAGGGTGAAAACAACGACGAATTAAGGATCAACCTGGACCTGCTCGAACCACGGAGAGAAGTAGCATTGATACGGATTGCAGATCAAAAACAAATCATAGAGCATTATTACAACCATAAAGCTCATCTCAGGTAATTTAAGATTGGGGAATTCGTCCTTAAAAAAGTCTTTCAATCAACAAAAGAAGCACGTACAAGAAAGCTTAATCCAAACTGGGAAGGACCTTACAAAATCCAAGGCATAGCTGGGAAAGGCGCCTATGAGTTGGAAGCTATGGACGGCAGAGTTCTACCAACAGGCTGGAACGCCATCCATCTAAAGAAGTATTACTTCTAAAAGGAAATAATATCCCTCGTCAGGTATCACACATTCGATTTTATTTTGAACATTTAAAAATTTTACTAACTTTTTTAGATGATAGGCACAAAGCTAACCCATTACCAGATGATGATATTAGACCTGCAAAGACGCGAGGAAATAACACAATTCCCGGTCTAGGGTTACACTTTTTGATGGATGTTTTAAAAGGGTTAAGCAGTCATCATCTAAAAAACTATATACCTTCGAGTCCAGAATGTTTTTCCTTTTCAGGAAAAGGACCACAAGGAAGGAATAATCAAGTGCTCGAGATTTCATTCTTCAAAGCTCAAACACTTGGGGGACTATACAGTATGGAACGCTAAGACGAAGCAAAGAAGACTATCAGAAAGTCAAAAGCTCGAGCCTGAAGACCCATCTACCCAACAAGACAAGTGACACGAGTATAATCGAAAGAAATCAAAAGAGTCATCCAAATACAAAGCCTAATGCAAAAAGCAAAAACATTCGAACATATTCAGATTGAAAGGCAAAATATTAGTCACGAGAAAGAAATGTACATCTTTATACTTATTCAAAGTTGTTGTAACAAAAATAGTTAGGGGTAAAAGATCATCATCAATGTACTCATTCAAGAAACTGTTCTCAAATAAAACAGTTATGGATGAAAAGATCTAAATCCTTGTATTTGTTCAAGGAACTGTTATCAAATAAAAACAATTACGAATAAGAAAACATTTCCCTCGCACTTATTAGAAAACTTTTTCCAAAACAGTTGCGGGTAAAAACCCCAATCTTTACAAAAACTATTACTAATAAAAACAGTTGTTTCCTTGTATTAATATCGAAAAATTGTTACCTATGAAAAACAATTATGAAATACAAGAGTATATCAAATATGTTAAACAAAAAGAATTGCAAGCATGAGTTTTAGACGATAATCAAACACATGTAAAATGTTATGGAAGTTCAAACAAGAAAAACTTTCCTTGGAAACATTTTTAAACATGTGTAAAATTTCTATCACTCTATTGCATTATAATGAAGTTGAGACGTCTTCTTCATGCCAATTATAAATGGCCCTCTTCCATAAACTATGCCTATTACAAAAATGCACACATTTAATATGACACCGTGCCTATTACAAAAATGCACACATTTAATATAACACCGTGCCTATTACAAAAAAGGTACGAGTAGTCTAAAGCATTCCACATGCAAAACTCGAAGGTAAACTAAATCCTCGAAAAATGAAGCATGCAAAAGACTTAAAGAGTAAAACAGAAACTCAACAAAGTCGAACTAACATTTATATATTAAAACGGCTAAAACTAAGTATTAACTTATACTTACCCGTATAAAATTTTTATATACATTGTGGTGCCCCTAAGTTGTCATTTGGGACTTAAAGGAAATCCAAATTTACCCCCGATGGGACTGGGGGTAACCACCAATTGGTACAAAGAAAAAAAAGGGATAAACCAACTAAATATTTTCAAGAGAGGGGTTGACTTCAATGGCAGAAGGAGTGGGAGAAACTGGGGATGAAGAGGCATGAGCGGCTGGAATCTCACCATCAGGTGAAGAGAGGTT
>ML328575.1:0-24454 GCA_005239505.1 Nicotiana paniculata
ACATCAGCATCCTCTGATTTCAGTTCCAACCTGGGTGGTTCTTCAATAGATGGCCTGGCCAGCAGGTTCTCTCTTTCCTCTACGTATAGTGACTCAAACTCGAGAGTCTTTGGACATACCCCTTTTTCCTCAAGTGCTAACACCCAATCTGCCAGTTCTTCACCGTTCATATCATCTAAATTCATCAAACATTCATCCAAAGGGTCCCCAACAGTCAGGGATGCATNCACCAATACATCATCCAGAATACCCGACGGTCTCTTCACTGTCCTATCAGCAAGTTGCAGCAGCATGGAGGTGGGCCTGGCTCTACCAATCCCCAGTCTTTTATATATGGCCAGCGGCATCAGATTAATATTGGCCCCCAAGTCACATAGAGCTTTGGTGAAATCTAAATTGCCAATGGTACAAGGAATTGTAAAACTCCCTGGGTCAGACAACTTTTCAGCAATAGGGCGCGTCACCACCGCGCGACAAGTCTGAGTAAGGGTGACAGTAGCCAGATCTTGGAAGTCAACTTTTCTGGACATCAATTCCTTCATCATTTTAGCGTAACCAGGCATTTCCTACAACGCATCAATCAATGCGATATTTACCTGTATTTTCTTTAGCATGCATGTCCAAGAACTTTTTGTATTGTTCATCCTTTTGGTATTTGGCCAGCCTCTGAGGGAATGGAGCTGGCGGTCTCTTTTTCCCAGTGATTTGGGACTTTTCTTTCTCAGCCACCACCTCAACTACCGGCTTCTGGGCTATCTCCACTTCTTTTTCAGTCTCACTCTGTGCACTGGGTTCTCCTTCAGTAGGTTGCACTGTTATCTTGGTCAAGTTTGTTGATTCATCAAGTTCAATCGGCATGGGTACCAGTGTCTCGGCCTGTCTGCTTTCACGAGCTCTCTCCCGTTCCAAGTTTAAGTCTCTTCCACTGCAGAGAGTCACTGCCATCAGCTTCCTTGGGCCCTGGTCCATAGGATGTACCTGAGTATCTGCAGGTAAAGTTCCAGGAAGACGATTGTTCACTGCCATAGATATCTGGCCCAACTGTACTTCAATATTTTTAATAGCTGTATCATGTATATCTACTCTCTCACTGATTTTGTCATTTGACCTAATAACCTGCTGCATCATAGCTTCTAACCTGGAAAACCCATCATCTTGCTTTCCCCCCTGTTGATGCTGAGGAGGGTAGTATGCTTATTGTTGATTCTGATGGTTATACCCGTGTGGCCTCTGATACGGTGTTGCATTACCTTGTTGTCCCCTGACAACCATATTTCCACTATTCTGCTATTGTTAGGGTGGTCTATATGGTTGAACTTGCTAACCCCAGTTCTGCCCCCTTGTCTCAGGCTTCCATAATTCGACACATAATTCATATTTTCTGGATAAGGAGGGTGATGACATTCTGCATTCCTGTGATTACTAAGTGGTTGACTAATGCAAGATGTGCATAAGCCCCTATTGGTTGTGTCTACGATGTGTACCTGTTGTTTTTGTCCTGATTCTTCCACCTTCTTAGTAAGTATACTCATCTGTGTTATCAAGGTGGCCACATTCTCTGCAATAGAATTAGATGGATCGAATGACACTGAGTGAACTACAGGATTAATGGGTGCATTCTTTGTTGTCCAGCCTGAATTCTGTGCTATTTTATCAAGTAAGATTTGACTTTCTCTCCACGTTTTGCTCAAGAATGCTCCACCAGCCGAAGCATCAACATTTTCTTCAACAGTATCAGCCAAACCCATATAAAAACGCTGCCCCAACATTTGCTCTGAAGTACCATGATGTGGACAGATAACCAGCATCCCCTTAAATCGTTCCCATGTCTCTTGAAGTGTTTCAACTGGTTTCTGTCTGAAGCTCAAGATTTCATCAATTTGTTGAGTAGTCTTGTTGGGTGGATGAAACTTGTTCACGAACTGTTTAACTAACTCCTCCCATGTGGTAATGGAATTGATGGGGAGTGAGTTTAGCCAAGTCTGGGTAGCACCAGTCACTGAGAATGGAAACAACAATAAATTTATTGTCTCCTGAGTGACGTTAGGCTGCCTCTGTATTTTGCAGATTGACAGGAAGTTTTTCAAGTGTTGCTGGGGGTCTTCAATGTATGACCCTGAGAATAGACCTTTGTTCTGTAATAAGTGCAGCATATTATTTGTTATATGGAAGGACTCGGCCTGTATCTGGGGAACCAATATCGCTGTGGCCAAATTCTCAGCTGTAGGTTGTGCCCAGTCATATAGGGGAGCCTCTGCCCCTATGTGAGCGACTGGGTCTACCACGTCATCCCCATGAATGTTTCAGTTGTGTGTATCTTCCATGTCTGTTTCAATTTGTTCAATTTGTGGTTGATGTTTGCTTCTCCGGTTGGTCCGGTTTATGGCCTTGAAAACTTTCTCGGGGTCTGATAAGGGTTCAACTACTTCACCAGTCCTCGATGAGTTTCTAGGCATGCACCTGCAACACGTTAGCAAACGTTAAACTTTCAGTGTAAAAACGAAAATTTAAAGAAAATTGACTATATTTCAGAATTTTGTATTTCTTCCAACTCAATTGATAATACCGTTAATTCCCCGGCAACGGCGCCAAAATTTGATCACGCTCAACTATGTCTTATAAAAGACTAAACGGGCGTTGCAAATATAATCCGGGGTATTATGCCCAGAGTCGATCCCACAGGGAATTTACGTATCAATCAAGTCTTTAGAATACGCAACTTTTACTCAATCAATTCTCTCAAGACTTTTTAATATAAATTGGTGATGTTTTACTAATTGTAATGACAATAATAATAACTAGCAATTACTAACAATGTGTTGTAAACAATTATAATAAAGGTATAAGGTTATGGTTTCCCCCGTTGGTGAANAGTTACGATAGCTAGATTGCATTACAGTTCACTTTAGATTGCACCCGAAGTATCGTTATTTCTAATCCAACTTCTAAACCCTCGGTTATGACTTTTTTCTATTCTTCGGGGGTGATGTTGTTCAATCAACTACCTAAATATGCACTCTCTCTCGAGTAGATACATACTAAATAGGAACAGCTAATTGAGGGCCCTTCAATCAACTACAACAAGAACGTAGTTGAACAAATAGAGATTAATCAACCAATCAAAACTATATTAATATCACAATAAGTTTATCCCCNTTGAACTACAAAATAATAATTAAAAGCTATAAAAATCAATGTTTGCTTCACTGAGTAGTAATCCACAAGTTTTTCTTCACTTCAACGGCTTCTTCTCTTCGAATCCCCTCTTCAAGTTGTGTTTTGGGGTCTATCTATATGTTTAGGACAAACCCTAAACATGTAGCAGACTTCTATTCCAACTAAGAAACACTTAAACTCTTTAAAACTTGGAATTGACCGGACCTCGGGAACCAGGCGTTTGGGCTCAAACGCCCCCTTAAAGCCAGGGCAGGCCTGGCGTTAGGGCCCAAACGCCCCCTAACGCCAGGGTCAGCCTGGCTTTAGGGACCCCACTAACGCCAGGGTGTTTCCTTTTCGACTCTTAAGCGTATTTTTGATGTATTTGCATCCATTTAGCTCGGTTTCCATCTCCAATGCACCTACACATGAAATAAACTCCATTATGCACATACAAAGTGTATTTTTATCATTAACGCACATAAAATGTAAGGCATATAACATGTTAAACCATGAATTCTAGCCACGTATCAGGCCATGACCACCATATTCCATGACATGATTCACAAGGAGATCGAGGTGTGTGTGGATGATGTCATTATCAAATCAAATAAATTTGCTGATCACATGGATAAGTTGGGGAAGTTCTTCAATAGATTGCGAAAATACAATCTGAAACTAAACCCCGCGAAGTGTGCATTCGGGGTTCCTGCTGGGAAGTTGCTGGCGTTTATTGTAAGCCGCCGGGGAATAGAATTGGATCTGTCAAAAGTCAAAGCCATTCAAGAACTACCACCATCAAGGAACAAGAAAGATGTGATGAGTTTCTTGGGGAGGCTTAATTACATCACCCGGTTTATAGCACAGTCTACAGTCATCTGTGAGGCAATCTTTAAGATGTTGAAGAAGGACGCTGCGACCAAGTGGACCGAAGATTGTCAAAAGGCTTTCAACAGAATCAAGGAATATTTGTCAACACCGCCAGTCCTAGTACCGCCCGAGCCAAGAAGACCTCTGTTACTCTATCTTTCCTTGTTAGATAGAGCTTTCGACTACGTTCTGGGGCAGCACGATGAAACGGGAAGGAAGGAACAAGCTATTTATTATCTCAGCAAGAATTTCACTCCATATGAGGCCCGGTATTCTTTATTAGAGCGTACCTGTTGTGCTCAAACTTGGGTCGCCCAAAAGCTGAGGCATTACTTCTGTTCCTACACAGCATATCTCATATCAAGGATCGATCCATTAAAGTACATCTTTCAGAAGCCCATGCCCACTGGCAAGCTAGCCAAATGGCAAATATTGCTGAGTGAATTCGACACTGTTTACATGACTTAGAAGGCAGTTAAAGGACAAGCTCTGGCAGACCATCTTGCTGAGAATCCCATAGACGGAGAATACGAGCCGCTGCAAACATATTTTCCTAATGAAGAGGTATCATTCATAGGAGAAGATATTGCAGAATCCTATGATGGTTGGAGGATATTCTTTGATGGAGAAGCAAACTTCAAGGGAGTCGGTATTGGAGCAGTCCTAGTATCAGAGACCAGTCAGCATTATCCGATATCCACCAAACTCAGGTTCCCTTGCACCAACAATATGGCCGAATATGAAGCCTGCATCTTAGGGCTCAATATGGCCATTGACATAAATGTTCAGGAGCTGTTAGTGATCGGTGATTCAGACTTATTGGTACATCAGGTACAAGGAGAATAGGAAACAAAGAATTCCAAGATACTGTCGTATCTGCACAACATACAGGAATTAAGAAAGAGGTTCACAAAGATAGAGTTCCAGCACGTCCCCAGAATCCAGAATGAGTTCGCCGACGCATTAGCTACTTTGTCCTCAATGATACAGCATCCGGACAAGAATTTCATTGACCCTATTCCTATAAAGATCCATAATCAGCCAGCTTACTGTGCCCACGTCGTAGAAGAAGAGGACATAAATCCTTGGTTTCGTGACATCGATGAGTAATTGGCAAAAGGAGAATACCCCGAGCTTGCAAATTCACTCAGAAACGCACACTTCAGAGATTGTCCAACAATTTCTTTCACGGCGGAGGAATCCTGTATAGGAGGACTCTTGATTTGGGGTTATTAAGGTGTGTTAACGCAAAAGAAGCATCAAAATTGCTGGAAGATATTCATGCTGGGACCTATGGCCCACATATGAACGATTTGTTCTAGCAAAAAAGATACTCCAAGCTGGTTACTTTTGGATGACTATCGAAACGGACTGCATCAAGTATTTTCGGAAGTGCCACCGCTGCCAGATACATGGGGATATGATAAAGGTGCCACCAAGTGATCTCAATACAACCAGTTCACCATGGTCGTTCGCCGCTTGGGGTATGGACGTTATTGGACCAATCGAGCCTGCCGCCTCCAATGGCCACAGGTTCATATTGGTCGCCATTGACTACTTCACTAAATAGGTCGAAGAGGCCTCCTACAAAGCAGTTACTAAGAAAGTCGTGGCCGACTTTGTTCGCGACCACATAGTTTGTCGGTTCGGAGTTCCCGAGTCAATCATCACCGACAATGGTTCTAATCTCAACAGTGACTTGATGAAAGCTATGTGTGAAACCTTTAAGACCAAACACAAAAATTCCACAGCATACAGACGTCAGATGAATGGAGCCGTAGAGGCCGCTAACAAAAACATCAAGAAGATACTAAGGAAGATGATAGAAAGGTACAAGTAGTGGCATGAAAAGTTATCATTCGCTTTATTGGGATACCGCACCACTGTCCGCACATCAACAGGGGAAACTCCCTATATGCTAGTTTATGGTATAGAGGTTGTTATTCCTGCCGAAGTGGAGATTCCATCTCTAAGAATTATACAGGAAGATGAGCTCAGCGATGTAGAGTGGGTAAGGAGCCTGTATGAGCAACTATCCCTCATAGACGAGAAGAGAATGAATGCAGTATGTCATGGTCAACTATATCAAAACAGAATGGCCAGGGCCTTCAACAAGAAAGTCAAGCCGAGACGATTCACACTGGGGCAACTGGTGTTAAAGAAAATCTTTCTGCATCAAGATGAAGCCAAGGGGAAGTTCTCTCCCAACTGGCAAGGTCCGTACATGGTTCATAGAGTGCTGATAGGAGGAGCACTCATACTTGTAGAAATGGACGGAGAAGTTTGGTCGAAACCGATCAATTCAGATGCAGTCAAGCACTACTATGTGTAATCTTTATGCTTTCTCAGTGATGTAAATTGACCTATGCCTGACCTGATTCCTGTTTAAGAGGGGACATGTAGGCAGCCCTATGGGTTCGGCCACATTTCAATAAAAATCTATTTTTCCTCGCAATTGGAAACTGGGGCACCCTCAAAATTCTGAAGCGAACAACAGTCCACAAACATTAACCCAGCCAACTGGGGCACAATTTTGAGGAGGACCCTCAACATTATGAAGCAAGTTCAGCAAATCGCCGTATGAGCAGCAGTCAGAGGCTTCCACCTAGCAAACTGGGGAAGAATTTTGAGGAGGACCCTCAAAATTCTGCAGCAAGAGAGGTTGCAATGTCTCAATCCATGTCATGTCGTCGGTTCATCTAAACTTATTTTAGATTATATATTATACTTTTTCATGCATATTTTTTTTCCTGAAGCAGCTTGTTTAGCGAACACTACCCCAATGATACAGACATTATCATCATGATCAAGCAAACAAGCCAAGCAGAGCCAGCGGGAATGCGAACTAACCTTCCCCCTTTACAAAACTCACGATATTTCTTTGGATGCAAGCACAAAATTGCAAAATCCCAAAAACATATTATCCACTCAAAGGACAGACATCGTTCCTCAAACTCGTCGCACATGCCAACATTTATTATCAGCACAAATGATGATTCATTATCACAATGCTCTACCGCAATTTAACACCATCTAAGAATTTATGTTGTCCTTCCTTAATCTTGCATAAGGCTACCATTTTGCCTTCCGAGGTTAGACACTACCTCCATCTTAATTCACATATTGCATAAGGCTACCATTATGATACCTCTATCTGCATTCGCATATTACATAAGGCTACCATTCTGCCTTCCGAGGTTAAAAGCTACCTCCATCTGCATTCGCATATTGCATAAGGCTATCTTTATGCCTTCTGAGGTTAAACGCTACCTCCATCTGCATTCGCATCTTGCATAAGGCTACCTTTCTTCCTTCCGAGGTTAAACGCTACCTCCATCTACATTCGCATCTTGCATAAGGCTACCTTTCTGCCTTCCGAGGTTAACGCTACCTCCATCTGCATTTGCATATTGCATAAGGCTACCATTTTGCCTTCCGAGGCTAAACGCTGCCTCCCATTTACTTCTCAAAAGGAACCAATGCCTCTAGAATTATTTACTGTGCTTTGCTTTTGGCCTAAGCTCTGCCCCTTTAATTCGCAAGACTAAGCTTTGTCTTGTCAGCATCATACTATTGCATCTTCATGGGCTGAAATATTGCCAACTTATCCAAAGGCGTCATCGTTCGGAGGCATCATCTTCATGGCCCGAGAACACCATGTCATGGCTTGATGATCTCTTTTATCAGTTTGCATATCATTATCCAAAGGCGTCATCATTTGGAGGCACCATCTTCATGGCCCAAGAACATCATTTCATGGCCTCTGAATCCTCCATCAAGCAATTCATGGCCCATGACATCATGGTCTAAAGACGTCATCCTTAACCGTCCAAAGACAGCATTCATAGTCCAACAGGAATTTGCATCATGTTTAAATTATGCACGATATGCTTGTATTACTTATTTGCGGGTAACCCGGCAAGCAAAAACTATCCAAGAAGGAGCAATCCCGCTCCAGTTCTCCTAATTACCCCGTAAGACGTTTATTCAATCAGTCCTATATGTTTGCGTATGTTCTTGTAAAAGCTCCATCGGTATGCTTCGCCGATGTATCCTGAACTACGTATAGACTGATTCCTGTAAAATGAGGGATATGTAGGCAGCTCAGAAACCAGGGTGTGGCCTGAACCTTTCAAGATATTTCCACTCGGTCAAAATTGGCCATCATATCTTTACCCGACAACGTTTTCATCCTTCCTGAGTAAAGAGGGGCAGCTGTTGATACCCAATTTTTCCTCACACTATTTTAAAATTTGCATATATACCTTCAAAATCACTCTTTATAATAACTGGTATTTTTTCGTAATTTTTCATATTTTTATTAAATTCTTTTTCAATTTATTTAGTATTTTTTAATTATTCATTAATTGTATTATAAATGATTTCAAAATATTTCCCAATTCAATATATCATTTTTAATCCTATTAGGATTTGATTATTTCACAGATTATCCAATTTGGCATTATTTGGCTATAATTACGATAATTTTGCAATTATAGCCTAATTGTACATGTTATGCCATTTTAATTCAATAGTTTAGTCATTTTGTATTTTAAATATTAGTTAATTACCTTAATTTCATCCATTTAGCATTAATTTAATTTTATGTAATTATTATCTATTTTGATTAATTATTTATCTATTTAATCAGGTATTTAACAATCAACTCCTTCCTATTAAAATCATAGCCCAATTTAATTCAATTTCAGACTATTGAAACCAGCCCAAACCACCCAACTAAATCCGTCCAATACCCAGGCCCAACCCACTAAAGATACCCGGTCAAGACTTGATTTAGTCTTGGCCGTTGATCGATTTTGATCAACGGCCCGGATTCGACCTTCCTTAATTAAACCTAGACCTACCCCCACCGACCCCTCATTTTTCACTCGGTCTCTCATCTCTCTACTATCTCTCTCTCTAACTCTCTAGAGACTTCCAGTCTCCTCTCCGCCTCTGATGAACCTCTTCGCCTTCTCCGACCGTCTCTTTGCCGAAGACCATGAAGCCCTCATCATCCTCCTGCCTCCTATGGTTCCTTCACGCTGGTAATGCTATCCATAAGGCCCTCAAAGGATGAGGACCAGTCTTCTCACACCTATGGTCTGTTCCTGCTTGCTTCAAGCCTCCAGGGCTCGATTATGAGTAAGATCTTTCCATCTTTGGCCCAAACCTATGGGTTTCTAGGCTGGTATCTTCATCTCCGGGTTCACCCTTCAAACCCTAACTTCTGAATCTTCCGATTCTTTTAGATCTGTAATATATCTATGTATACTATGAGTTTTTCCTATCTTTTACTTAAAAAATCTCCCATCTCTTGAACGATTTCCTCATTTTTCATACTAGGGTTTCAAAACCTTTTTTTGCAAAACAATTTCTTTGGATTTTTCAAAAATTACTTATTGATTTTGAGCATATTTAAACGTCACCCGAGTCTTTTCTTTTGGTTGAGCCATTTTAGTTAAGAAACCCTAATACTTATGGGTTCGATTTGAAGGTTTGAATCTGTTTGCATGAACTTTCTGGATTTTTTTTACGAATACCCTATGTGTTTTATGCTTCTTGCCCTGATTTGTTGTTAAGGTTTTCTGAATCTCTACTGCCCTTTTAGCTACTTGCTTAGGGTTTCTCTCACTTTTGTTCAACACATGTTGTTTATCGACTAGTAAGTTTGATTATTCGTTTTATTGATTACTGGTTCTGAGCATTTCTCGTAAAGCTGTAATATCTTCCTTGAATATGTGACTTCGTGTATTCTCCTGATAAGTCTCTACTGATTTTTGAATTATTTCCTTGATTGTGTGATGATTTCCTTAGTTAGTATTGACCCCTGTAATTTTTCAATCTCATGCGTAATTCTCTGAACCAACTTTTAAGAATTAAAATCGTACCCCACCCTATTTATGTGCAAACATGCTGGCAATTACTTGACATATACTTTCCTTTATTTGAAATATTCTCTATCCAGTCCTTATTACATGCCACATGCTTTTACTGTGGTAAAATCAGTCTTGTGATTGATTCCTTTCCTTGTTTAATATGACTTGTATCCGTTTGAACTATGACTCCCTAATTAAAGGGAGTCCATTTCTTTAATTGATTCTGATTGAGGTTCTTCAAAAAACTTCTAAATTATTGTTTCCTATCTTATTTCTCTGGACTTTTTAAAACTATATATACACACTATTCTTCCATTAACAAAAAAATGAGAACACATACCTTGTTCTATTCTCTCTTGCTTACACACACACAATCTACTATTCTTCTCTTGATTGTTTACTATTGCTAGTCGACTGGAAGCCAAGACTAGCTATTCTACTTGCCTCTTATTCTGTATTTGCTGTCTTCAACTGGTATGTTTCCAGTTTATATTTAAAGTCTCCAAAACAACATGTTTCTCTGGTTATTACGATGCATCCTGCTTCTGGTTTTCTTTTACTTATGGTTATGTTGTCCTACTTGCAACTAGTTTCACATATTATGTTGTTTGGTTCTGGGTATCTCCTCCCTTATAGCCTCAACATGCAATCCCTAGGATATTATAATTGCCTTGTATGTTACTTAACATGTGTTTCTTAAACCTATGTGTAATTATGTCCTACCCTCTCCCAGTACTCCCTCGAATCTGATTATGTTTAGATCTTGGCATGAATTCTTGGTGACTAACTGTGTTGTTGACTGGTCAGACTCAATACCAGTCTGTGACACTCTAATACTTCTCTAAGGCAAATTTGTTTGTATGTGTTCCCAATCCCCATTGCCCCTGAGTGAAATCTATGCTTGAATGCGTTGAACCTGTGCGAGTTGTTTGCTTCTTTTCCAAAGATGTTTACATTATATTCAAGTTGTTTCATTACTGATCAAACCCTTTTCAGAAAAACTTCTTTATTTACTGAATTAATCCAGTGCCGTTTATAGTCAAAACCTTTTCAAATCTTTCTCCTGCACTGCACTTGATTCCTAGACCTTTAAGTTCTCCCCCCTGAGTGTGAGCACTGCTTTGGGACCTTAAGTTCTGTCTGAACACTGACACACTGAGGCTGGTATTTCCACACTGCACATTCTTTATCTTGGCTATGAAATATGGGTGTGAGCATTGTCCGGGAGCCCTTGAGGTCCTTAGGGAACATTGACACACCCGGACTGTGAAAAGGCTATGATATCATATGGCAATGATGTTTAGAGGATTTGGGCCTAATTGAAGGCTCCCTATAGAATAACTTCTTATTTTTTCACTTCTGGTTATGTAATTAATAATCCTTGGCCTATAATAATTTGTAAATAATTCTGGGGCTGGATAGTAAAACGGGAGGGGTAACTATGCATGCCTAGCTATTACAAGGGTAGAAACCATGCTTAGGTTTTTATTCCCTATATGTGCAATAGAGATCCTGTATAGGTTCATATGTCCATGCATTAGATATCATGCTACTTAGGATTTATGTGTATTGCATTCAACATCTCATCTACGCTTAGAAATCCTGCCTATAGGATAAATAATAACAATAAAATAAACTGCTATTATGTGATTCTGTCCATGTAAACATGTTCTGAAACTTCATTAGAAGTCATGTCCTAGGAAAAATAAACTGCAATCATGTCTCACTACGCCTGCGCACTGAGAGATCCTGTTTCTAGGTAAGTAACATTAACAAGCGGTACTCTTGCTATTCCTGAAATGATGCATAATGTTGTGAATTTATGTGCATTTAGAAATCCAGTTTAGGTTACTATGCATCATGCTGCATTAGACATCATGCTATAGGATCGTATTCATTTAACTTCACTTAGTCTAAATACAGATACTAAAACAGTCCCCTGTTCTAAAAAACTGGTAATTAGTCCTTGCACATCTTCAACACCTATAATTGCATGTTATTAGCTATAAACAGTCTAAATAACTGTTGCATGTTATCTTACACCTAGGCAAGCCTTAGGTAATCAACTTTAAAAAAATAAAACCAGAACTGTACTTTGTGATTAGTGTTCAACTGTCAGCATGCTTAAAACCAGTAGGCAAGCCTGGTTAAGACATCCTCTCTGAGTTATGCAATAAATCTGTCTTTGTGTTATCACTTAGATATCATGCTTATGATCTGAACCTGAATATGGACTTTAATTGTGTATGAGACATGTTGTTTATGTGCACTATTTGTGGAGGTCTTTGAGCCCTTTCATTTTTATGCGCTACCCTATCTAACTACAGTTCTACTTGTTCATTATATGTCGCCTTAGCATTTTCACCTTTAAAACCTGAGGGTCTGCCTAGCACCTCCTTTAGGATAGGAGTCCTAATTTCCTCCGGGACTGATAGGAAGGGAAGGGTTACAACATGCAATAGAGGTCGAGACCAACACTCGATTTAGTTGCTTTCACGGGGTGGGAAAGGGTAGAATATGGATATGATGACCGGTGTGCTAATACCACGTGTAGCCCCTCTTCGAGGAGTGATTACCGGGTATTTCATTGATGTGATCCATATTATTATAAACCTGGGATACCTTTTATATGCTTAGATTGTAATCCTTTCAAAATCTAATATTCTTTACTGTTTCCAAACATCTGCATGCTTAAGACTTAAATCTTCTCTTATTTGAGCCTTTATTTATTTGTTTGCTAAGCCGTACAAATTCACAGAAATCATTTGGCCGGGAACCACACTTTTTGATCCTAAGGGGTGCCTACACCTTCCCCTTAGGATAATTTGAAGCCCTTACCCAATCTCTGGTTAGTAATGTAGTTGTAATTGAACCCCTTAGGTGCCCTAACGCACCATTAAAATCGTTAGGTGGCGACTCCTCAAAATATGCAAATCCCTTTCCAAAAAGGAACGAGTTGTCTCAAACCATATCATAAACCCCTTTCAACCGAGCCCCGAAAGGAGCGCTCGGGAAAAAAGAGGGGCATGACATTAAGGAAGGGTGTTAACAGAGAGAGTCGCCACCTAATGGGTTCAAGGTGCGTTAGGGCACCTATTTGCAAATAACTCAGGGTTAACCAGTTTACGTCACTAAAGATTGGGTAAGGGCTCAAATCACCTCGAGGAGAAGGTGTTAGACACTCCTCGAGGTCCACAACTGTGGGTCCCGACCGAACTCAAATTATATGAATTATTCTAAAAAAATAAAGTTGGGAAAATAAACATAATGATTGATTTTAAAAGCAAAGGTGGGGGTCCTAAGTTTTTTAGCCTAAAGGATCACCCCATGCTATATAAATAATACTTCGCAACTCCCTCGAGGTGGGGTGTTACTCGTATTATTCAGCGGGCACCGACTATCATCTCCTGCTACCCGATTACTATCTTTAAGTTGTTTACCTAAAGCGCACTAATTGATTCTAAATCGTACCCTATGCGTGCACTACCCGTCCCATGCCTATGGTCCAGGAGGCATTTGGACCTCTATCTCGGGGTGGTTCTAGCCTTAACTTAGGTTGCTCAAAAAGAGAAAACTAGGCGACATACAAAACAATTTGGACTTTCATGTATAGACAAATAAGGGCTCGGGTTAGCCTCCACACTTAGACAACAAATGCACGCAAACAAATTAATACTTGACAGTTGCAGATCTTAGACAAATTAAAGTTATTGAATCCTATAGGCATGATCTCTATGTGATTCTGGATTTTAATGGGCAGACAGTTTCATATGTAGAAGCCATTTTTTGATTTCTAAAAGATTACGCAGTTGCCTACTGATAAGTATAAGAGGTTAAACCTATACCTATGATATCTAGGTGATTCACGCAGTAACTAACAACGGTAATCACAGGAATATATTCAGAATTGCTTAGTCGAGTCCTATAGGCATGCTTTCTAATAATGATAATTAGCATAGTGTTGAAAGTTCAACATCAGCACTTGAAAGAAACGAGCAGGATAATAATTAAGACTAATTTGAGACCCTATAGGCAGGATTTCTATAGTCATAATTGAGACTGATTTTAGATCCTATAGGCATGGTACCTAAATTTTCAAATTCAAGTAGCATGTAAATTAACAGAATCTTATACAGCCTAATGCATGCGCACATTGCGATATTGGTAATTGAATATCCTATACACGGTTTCTAACAGGTAAAGGCAGAACACATTTGAGCAAAGTTGAGAACCTATAGGCAGAATTTCTAACGCATAATAACTGAACACATTTGAACATAATAACACATCTGAGCAAAGTAGAGCACCTATAGGCAGGATCTCTACCCATTTTAATGCAAGTATTGAGATAAACCCCTCTTTTCCCAAATTTACTAATACCCCAATTGTTATTACAACAATTATTACAGACCCAAAATGAATGGAATAAATTAAAGAGTAGGAATAACTATAGTGAGCCTACAGCAAGCCCAAAGATACACCCAGCCTGGCCAGGCCTTCATTCTCAAGCCCACATAGTTCACAACAATCCGAAAGTCATATCTTCATTTACATAAGGCAACCAAAAACCAATTGATTCAGCCAGTAGGCAGAAAACAGAGTTGAGGAAACAGAACCAAGACCCTAGTGTGTCTGAGTTCCCAAGGGCTTTAGGAACCCAGGCCAGTGTTTACCGTAGGGGAGGGTTGATAAAGGGAATTCAGAGAATGACTAAGGACCGAATCCTAGTGTGTCAGAGTTCACACGGGTCTCGATTGGAACCTGAGTAGTGCTCACACCAGGGAGGTCAAATGATAGAACATAAATAGCCTTGGCTTTCAGCCGGCTAAGAATGAGAATTCAAAGAGCTCGAGTAACAAGTAAAGAGGGGGACCAAGATTGAGAAACAAAAATTGAGGGATTTAAGCAGACATGACCAAATTGAGAAGATAGAGCAAACAATCGAACAAGTCAGAGAATTTTAAAATCAAGCTTAATAGAGATTTAGAAACAGGTTCAACACTTAGCATTGAGGCAGTCACATACAAAAAAAATAAAGGAAAGAACATGTTTGCAGGATTGACAATGATTATTATGCACAGGTGCACAATACTAAACAAGTTGAAACATGGTTGAATTATGTTAAGTACACACCCTAGTATTATTATCAAGAAACAAGACACAATTGTGATGAGCCAAGTAATCATAGAAAGAACAGGGCATCATGTTGGCAGAAGGGCAAGATCACAATCACAAATTAGGACACATAACATATGCAAGACTATAAATACAGTGATTCTAAGCAGAGTGGAAGGTAAACTCATGTCAAGTAGCAGATATAGGCATTCAAGCATTGCCACAATGGCCTAATTACTAAGAAAGATCCAGTTGTATCAAAGATTTATTCTAACATCGCAAAGTAACAATTCAAACATGCTGAGACAACTGTTCTAAATCACAAGCAAATATTAAAAGGGGTATGAGATCGAGTGAGCATGTTGAGTGACACAATACCAGAGAGGAAAATTATGACTAACAATGAAAGTCTTAATACAGATTACTACAAATGTGAGGCATCCATTACAGGGATTCAGGAAAAAGTAAGTAAACGTGTTCATGAACATTTACGAGTCAGTACACTAGCTGGGCCAATCTTAGGAAGGTTCAGATTACCCAGGTCAAGCGTAGATAATCTCAGAACTAGCAACATTAGGAGCAGTCAAATGCTAAAGAGACTTAAAAACGTGTGAGCATATGATTTTTCACCCACCATATACTCCTACAAAATTCAATAAAATAAATTAATTTAACAAAATTTGTTGAATTTTAGTGTTAATTGTGAATTATTTTTGCATTGCATATTCATAATTCATCCTTTAAAATTATTTAAATATGCGTAATTAGGCGCACCAGTATTATCAAGGAAATATATATTCATTATTTGTAATTAATTGAATAAAATAATAAAAGGATGATGATTATTTGATGTAATGTAGTTTTAATAACTAATTGCTAAATTTAGTCATTTTTCCGAACAAATTGTGAAAATTGATTTCTTTTAAAATATATGAGTGTCAAATTAATTGATTTACCTTTAATTTATTTACCAATTAATCTATAGTTAGACTAAGTTAGAATTAATTAATACATTTTGTGGAGTTTTTAAGTTAATTTAAATTAATTAAGTAGTTTAGATTAGTTTAAAAAAAGCATTAAGTCGGACCTGGGATAGAAATACCCACGCCCAATCCCTATCTCTATACACTCAAATGACCCAGCCCAAATCCCATAGCCTACCCGGCCTGCCCCTACACTACCCAAACGACCCCGTTTCACCCCAAAAGTGATCCCAACCAATTACCAAAACAAATCAAACGGCTGGGAACTCCCAACCCTCCACTATAAGACTGTCCAAATGCTCACCCCCCTAATTCCATCCAAGCCTAACCCCCAAACCCTAGATCCCCCCCATACCCTTCATCTATCTCTCTCTACTGTCAAGAAATCCTAGCCGCCCTAGGTTTCTGCCGTCCGGAAATCGCTTACCGGTGGTGAACCTCCTCCAATCGACCCCAACTTTTGACTAGATAATCCCCATGGAGTCCTCAATAACCTCCCATTATCAATTTCACAAAAAACCCATTCAATCTCACCCGATTTAAAATCTGAAAAACCCGAAACCCTAACTTTTTTTTTCTCTACAAGTTGACTCAAAGATTTTTAATGGCTCTAACCTACACGGATCGATATCTCTCAACGAGGGCTATTGATTTCTATTTGTTTGAGTCATTTTCAAACCATCCAAAGTCCGGCCAAGGTCCGCCAACCTTCAATTTTTCCGGCCAAGTCCCTTAAACGGGTATCTCTCCTCATCTTACTGCCTTTATGCTATGTTCCAAAAAAAATAAAATCGTGTTTAAATCACTGATTCTTTTGATTTTTGTTTTTCTGTATTGTATTATTACTATGTTTCTGTCTGTTCTTAAAGCTATGAATCGTTCTGGTTAGGTTCATATTTTTCTTTTTTTGTTCTCTCGTTATTCATGAATTAGTTGCGACGATTCTGTTTTTGTTTAATGCTATCAAATAATTAGCAATAATGTTTATTGACAATCATGTCTATTTGTCAGCTGGATTCATCACTATGTGCATTATCTCTTCAATCTACTTCCTTGTATTGATTAATTGATTTGTCAATATACCATTTTAATGAGCATGTCAGCCTGTAGAATCTACTATTCTTTTCCTTAGTCATGAGTATTTATATTGATTCATTGCTTAGTGATCCATTTGATCGATTAATTAGGCTAATACTTAGTTCTAAACCAGTGTATGGTCATGGCTTAACCTAGATTTATCAATACTAATTTAGTTAGCAATAATTTCCTATAATCACTTGTTTAATAGGTTAACCTAGTCTAATACTCTTTTAAGTAGTTAACTAAATCCTAAAAGCTGTCTAAGATAGTTAGTTCAGGATTAATTAACTAAAACAAATTAGTTAACCTAGATTTAATAGTTAGTCGAGTTTTTAATTTTAGGTAATCGAGTTGAATTAAGCAAATTGAATCAGTTAACTTAGGTTAAGGAGTTAAGCTGATTGACTTTCATTACTTAACAAGCTAAACCTAGTTGATTAATAGGAACTTAATCAATTAAACTTTAACTAGTTTGACTCAACCATAATTAAGAACAACTAATAGTTTGACTAAAGAACCTAACTAGTGTTAGTTAACTATAGTTAAATGATAACCCAAGTAAATAACCCTGGTTACCCCATGGTAAATAAAGGAACTTCAAGGGGTATATTAGGTAATGTAGACTTAGGAAATCAAAATTTTAAGGGTAAAAGGGTCTTTTTATGGGTAGGAAGGTTGTAGAATAGGGGCAGCTGTCCCGAAGATAAGGTTGACAGATGCCCTAGGTACTATTTAGTACTGTTTTTCAGCTTTTGGATAGGAAATATTTCAAAGAATATCCCATTCCCAAATATCATATAAATAAACCCTATTTCTAGAGATGGAGGGGGGGTACTTTTTTTTCACTCTCCATGAGCTGCTGAAAACATCTTAAAGAATACAGAGAAATCAGAGTTATTTTCCATTCATAAACAAAAATTTCAAAAAACAGTATTAGTAGAAAAGCAAAGAAAAAATCTGATTTCCCTTGGAATCAAGTTCATAAATACATGGTCTAGTTCTCAGCTTATGTTTCTTTTACTTTAGACTCTGATTTCGGGAGTCTTAAGCATTCTTACTCAAGATTTCTGGATCAATTCTTGTTGGGCTACTGGGTTTTCCTTGGGTTTCTGTTTGCTACTGTTGATCTCTCTTCTTTCTTACTCTTTATTGTTCATACTTGAGCTTTATTTGGTCAAGTCTCTTTGCTATTTTTTTCTCTTAAAAGGTATGTATCAGCTCATCTCTTCTTAATGAAATTTTTGGACTAGAATCCTCATCTTCTACTCACTGTATAAAACTGGTTGTTCTTGATAAACGAAGTTACCGTTTCTGTTTTGTTAGATGTGACTGTGTAGATGTTTATTGGCATGATAATGACTCTGTGAATGTGATAGGAAATGTCTTGATGTTAGTATTTCTCCTGCTGGTGCATGATTGTTTGCTTCAGATTATATGTATATAAATGTGATAAATACTCATAGTTCTATATTAGGAAACAAGATGCTTTAGGGTGTTGAATCTGACCTTCTCTATGGTTAGATTCTATCAATAAGAATGCAGAAATATGCTTTCAATTGAGTCTCTTTGGTCAATAAAGAGATTCAATAAGCAAGTCTCTAGATAGTTTAGGATGTTGGCATTAGGGTAGATGAATATGACTTCTTAATAGTCAAATTCACCCCTTAGTAGTGCACAAACATTAGTATGGTTGGCTGAAGTTTACCCTTTTAAAGGGTATAAAATATGTAATTAAGAAAGGCATTAGAGCGAGGAATCTGAACCTTTGAATGGTCAGATTCATCCTCTAAAATTCCTAAATAAGCAAGCCTCTATATGGTTTGGAATTATATTAAGTTAGCACTAGGGTAGATTAATCTGACTTCCTAATAGTCAAATTCACCCTATTGATAGTGCATAAACAGTAGTTTAGCTTTGCTGAAAATTATCCTTCAAAGGATATAAATGTGTAATGAGAAGGAGCTTTAGGAAAGTTAATATGAAGTCACAAAATAGTCGGATTCACTCCTCAAAATGCCCATAGCAGTCAAAGTATTTGAATAAATGCTTGCTAAAATTTGTTGCATAACATAAAGATGACTGTTAAGAGTCTAAACAAAGTGATATCATTGGATTTGAATCTAACCCTTTCAATGGTTAGATTCAGTCCATAAAAAGTCATGAACATATTTTGTTCTCATATGGCATCATTAAAGTTGAATCTAACTTCCTTTTATGGCTAGATTCATCTCACAAAATCCCAAAGGTCCGTCGTTAATACTGTCCAAATGCTCAAACTTTGGACTTATAATTTTAGATTAACATTGAAAATGCAGGTTTAAGTCTTTGAAGGACATGTTGCTGGCTTGCACAGGAGCAGCAACTAGTTTTGTTTTCCCTTCTTTATTTTTCCTATTAGTAAAATCGGTATTATTATGGTTTAGGAGTAATGTAATAGCATATCTACAGTCTTCTATATACATTTCACCTTTTCAGTTGTAAATATGGACTGAACAATATAAAATTTATGATCAGTTGTATTTTTCTTAAATCTGAAACGTTTATTACTATAGTAGTTATGGGCCAGACCTGTTAAGGTCACCCGAGCTGGGCCAGACTCATGAGCATGGCCTAATTGAGCCTGACAGTGTCTGAATTTCAAGCTTTGGGGCCTGCAATGTTAGACTCGTTAACTGTGTTAAACAATCTGTAACCAGTCCTTTTCTCTTCTGTTGTCAATTAGCATGAGGAGTATTTCATTTACGAAATCCACTTTAAATTTCTCACTACTGAACACAAATGGGTTTCAAATCGATTATCAAAAGATAGAATCTAAAATCCGGGTTATCCTTAGATTGTCCGCTCTAAATAANTATCTAAAATTCGGGTTTTTTCTTAGACTGTCCGCTCTAAATAAAAGCAACCATGGCTTAGTTCGGTTTTTAAGGCTGTTTCGTGACAAAATTTAAGAAAAAGTTCCATGTTGGATCCATGAACTATGTATAAATGCTCTTGTTTAGTATATAGGAGTAGATCAAATGGTAAAGAAATCTTGTACATGTAACGTTATATTCAGAATTCAAATTTGCCTTATTTATTACCATATAGATGAGAGATGTGTTGGCATGTTTGTTCTTTACCTTTTAGCTATTTGATTTCGAATCATGTCCAAATGACCTAATTAGGATGGTCTAAAGTTATACAATTTGCGGCTTAAATGTGGCCATAGCCCAAAACATGTTATCTTTAGGCTATTGAACATTATTTTAGGTAATCCTTAGGTAGAATGAACACCTTTACTTTGAAACTTGACAAAAATTGATCATTACCTCAAAATTAAAATAAACTACACTCAGGAGTGGAAACTCATGCCCCCGAACCTTAACTCTAAACAACTAATAAAAACGCACATAGCAATCACGGGTGCATTTCATGTGACGTTTTTACCATGTGCTAAAAAACAACAACTGTACGCCATCGTAACTTGTTTAAGATAAATCCATAAACGTCCTAATTGATCTTAAAACTAAAACGCTCTTCCAAAAAATAGAAAACATAAAGAATGATCGAACATTGCCTCAAATAGGCACTATAAAACCGTCATGACCATAGTCTTGACCACATAATCTACACTCGGGTGAGACAACTCATGTCCTCGTCTTCAAGTTCAAACTATAATAAAAATCATAAGTGGTAATTGCGGGTGCATTTCATGTGGCGTAGTTATAATGTGTCCAAAAACAAATAAGTGCACGCCATCGTGAGTTGTTTCAAGATAAATCCATAAAAATTAAAAGCGACTAAAAATTGAAAAAGGCTAAAAGCACAATAGGTTTAAAACATGTAAATAATCAGATAATTTAGGCCAAATATTAATAGGTAAGCGAAAATCCGGTTGATGATGAATACCAACCCTTGAACGTGGCCATTGACATTGGCCTCCGTTTCTTCTGCACAAACAATACTGCTGAATATGAAGCTTGTATAATGGGCATGAACATGGCCATTGACATGGATGTAGAAGAGTTATTGATCATGGGGGACTCCGATTTGATCATTAAGCAGGCTCAGGGAGAGTGGGAAACTCGAGATGTTAAACTCCTTCCTTACAGACAGCATGTGGAGAATCTTAGTAAGCGATTCAAAGCCGTCGAGTTCAGATATATTCCTCGGTGCCACAATGAGTTAGCCGATGCGTTGGCCACCCTGGCTGCAATGCTGCCATATCCGGGTAATATTCATATAGACCTATTGGAGATCCAAATCAAGGAAAAACATGGTTATTGCAACACGATCGAAGTAGAACCCGATGTCCAACCATGGTATCATGATATTAAGAGATTTTTGAAGACAAAAGAATATCCAGAGCAGGACAACGGAGACCAAAAGAGAACCATCTGAAGGCTCGCCACCAACTTCTTCCTACGTGGGGAAGTACTGTATAAAAGGACTCCCGATCTAAATCTATTAAGATGTGTAGACGCCAAAGAAGTCGAAAGGATTATGAGCGAGGTGCATTCAGGAGTATGCGGTCCACACATGAATGGGTACGATATCGCAAAGAAAATATTGCGGGATGGATATTATTAGATGATCATGGAGAAAGATTGTTTCGGTTTCGTCCGGAAGTGCCATAAGTGTCAAATACACGGCGACTTAATCCATGCACCACCATCGGAACTTCATCCTATGTCAGCACCCTGGCCGTTTGTTACCTGGGGAATGGATGTCATTGGGCCAATCGAGCCAAGGGCCTCAAACGGGCATAGATTCATTTTGGTTGCTATCGACTATTTCACAAAATGGGTCAAGGCTGTCACGTTCAAAGTTGTCACTAAGAAAGCGGTGGTGGATTTCGTGCATGCTAATATCATCTGTCGTTTTGGTATCCCAAAAACTATCATTACCGAAATGCTGCAAATCAAAACAGTAACTTGATGAGGGGGGTATGTGAAAAGTTCCAGATAACATACCGCAACTCGACCCCTTACCGACCCAAAGCCAATGGTGCCATTGAAGCAGCAAACAAAAACATCAAGAAAATTCTTAGGAAAATTATTCAAACATCCAGGCAATGGCATGAAAAGCTGCCTTTTGCATTGTTGGGATACCGCACGACCGTGCACACATCGGTTGGAGCTACCCCTTACCTATTGGTTTATGGCACTGAAGCCGTAATACCCGCAGAAGTCGAAATTCCTTCCCATCGGATTATTGTCGAAGCAGAAATGGAGGACAATGAGTGGGTCAATACCTGACTGGAGCAATTAACTTTGATTGATGAGAAAAGGATGGCCGCAGTGTGCCACGGGCAATTATACCAGCAAAGAATGGCCCGCGCTTACAACAAGAAAGTGCGACCTAGGAACTTCGAAGTGGGGAAACTTTTCTTAAGACGCATCCTCCCACACCACGAAGAAGCGAAAGGAAAATTCGCCCCGAACTGGAAAGGTCCATACATCATAAGGAAATTGCTACCAAAAGGAGCGTTATACCTAGGGACATCGAAGGAAATGACCCCGAAACGGCTGTCAATGCAGATGTCGTCAAAAGGTACTATGTTTGATCCTCCATATATTTTCAAATGTTCTCCGGTTGGGAAGACCAATGCTTTTATTCTCGCTACCCAAACACCATTAACCCTTTTGCAAACCCTTTGAGCCGATTACTCTTCTTTGATTACCCTCTTTGGAAACCGAAAGTGTTATTGGAAAACCAAAAAAACGAAATGTTGAAAAAGAAACAAGAAATGAAAAAAAAAAAAAGAAAAAAAAAAANTTAAGCTGGGGCAAGTATTAAGATTCGGGGATGTGTCGCCTTAAAGGTCCCAAAGTTGTAATTCAACACAAATTCTTTTCACCAAAAACCCTGTTCAACTCCTTCTGATCAATCGGCAAAGATGTCCAAAATTGGAGGATATAGTTGCTTGGATCCAAATAACAAGCAAATGAGAGAAATTAAAATGAGAGAGTTTCATTGGTGAAAACCCACACGGGCACCGTGAGGCGACGGTAAGCAGAGAAATTAAAAATGAGAGAGTCTTGTTAGTGAAAAATCGCAAAGAGCACTACAAGGCGATGGAGAGAAGAGAAATGAGAGAGTTTAGTTCGTGAAACCCACAAAGGACGCCACTGATCAAAAAGGATAATTGGTCACTGACATGGACGCAGTCCGGGGCAAGGTTTCTCAATCTCGAGGTAATAGTTGTGATGAATTTCTGAGAGTCGGATGGTTTACATGGATCAGGCATCCAGTCCAAAGGGCATGTCATGTTCATTAAAGTCCGCATGCACCCAAGATAAGTCCTTCTTTCCATTCCCCGAAAGGGACACCTTTTGTTTAAATTCATTGTCCATTCTGTCGTTTATTCTTCTTTTAAATCCCTTTCGGTCTAACTCTGTCCCGGAACTAAGGTAGAGAAAGGATGGCAAGACTGATTTACAGGGCTATCATTTGACACGGGTTAATATGAAAAAGGCACCCAGCCTCGTCAGGGGCATCGAGTCGATCTCGACTGGCCACAATGGCTGATGCTGTAAACACAACTCTTGAAAGGAGAAGATCGAATCAGAATTCCCATGAAGGAAATTGAAGTGAAAGGTTAATTCCCACGTGACTAACCCTCTCGGCAAAGTCGGAAAAGCCAAAGCGTTCCAGGTGCTTTAAATTAAAGACGGGGAAAAAACAGAAATGGAAGGCCGATAAAGGCGAAGTAAAATTCAAGAGGTTAAGTCCCACAGGACTAACCGCCGCAGCAAAATTTGAGGGGCCAAAACTCCCCCTGATACTCTGGAAATCCAAAAGAAAAAGCAAGTGAAAGGCCTACAAAGGCAAAATAAAGTGTTGGGTCCCACGTGACCGATTGCCATGGTAAAATCTGGAAAGCCAAGGTATCCGGGATTAGAGATGAAACCCAATCCCCAGCAAGCGAGCAAGCAAGTGGTTGAGATCTTCATCAAAATAACTGAGATCAAGCAGTTGAAAATCAAGGCCGCAAAACCAACAACCGTCTCAAACTAACGAATTGTTCTTTGTTTGAAAATCTGAAACAGGTGCAACTCGAAAGCAAGCATGCAATAAGCAGGTGCAACCAAAAGAAATTGCACAAGGGCTAGAAGGAGCTCTGCAACATTAACTCCAAAGAAAGGGAAGTTTCCTCCAAGAAATCTTTTTTTCGCATGCATAAAAATAAAAAACAAGATAAATAAAGAAATAAAAAAAAATAAAAGAGAGAAGAATTGAAGTTGAAAATGACCCAAAGCAGTATTAGACCTCCAATCCCCAACCACAAATATTCCCGACGCAGGGTATACACTCCCGTAGTCGATGCCAATAAAGGGTATACACTCCCTAGTTGATGATTTATTTTCCAATCAAGGGTATACACTCCCT